>SNQJ01S0049992.1:1156-46879 GCA_010110895.2 Picea sitchensis | reverse complement strand
CACCATTATTTGAGACCTATTCCATTAGATTCATCTCTTCGTCATTATCGCATTCATAGATATCAATTTTCGGCAAAAGTTTTGACCCCACCCGCCCTTTTTTGGTTCCCTCTTCCTCATGGCCCATACCCATAGCCAGACTTGGAAGCTCACTTCAATACCTTGCAATATAGTCTCACCGAGACACAACAAGAAGTGAAACAACTCAGTGCCAATGTTTCCGCCATCAATACAACCATGCAGTCCTTAATGGAGGAAATCAAACAAGACCTGGCCACCCAGCTTGGATCTTTCTTTTTGACACTCTGCATGAAGCTACATATTCCTACAGATAACCCTTTCTCTTACTCACCTCCACATACTGAAGGTGAACATTCCTCTCATTCCCATAACTTTCAACACCATCACTTTCAACGTGACCTACACCTTTCGTGGCTGGATGTGACCAAATTTGATGGCTTGGACCCCACTGGTTGGGTAACCCAAATGGAACATTATTTCTCTTTATGCGACATTACAGATGACTTGGACAAAATCATGTATGGTGTTCTCCATCTAGATCAAGAACGTTGGCAATGGTGGCAATGGAGAAAAACTTCCCGTCAAGGGTATATTGCTTGGACACACTTTGTGGCAGAGCCTTATGAATGCTTTGACACTGACACCAACCATTTGGGTCATTTGAAAAAGTTGAAACAATCAGGAACAATGGAAGACTTTATAGCTTCCTTTGAGCACCTGACTTTTCGGACAGAGGGCATGTCTGATGCCTTTTTCCGAGAGTGTTTTATCAATGGCCTCAAGGATGAGATTCGGGCCCATGTCCTCATGGATCAACCTCAGAGTTGGGTGGAGGCTAATAAAAGAGATAAAGAAGCACAACAGATTGTATCTTCTCAAAACTGGAAACCCTCCTTTATCCCTTGCCTTAAACCAGTAAATCCCACTACTCCCTCCACTCCACTAAAGATCCAAAAGTTGACCAAGGTTGAAATGGATGAATGCCAACTCAAAGGCCTTTGTTATAATTGTGATGACAAATATTTCCTGGGCCACAAGTGTAAGGAAAAAAATATTTTTATGGCCATCTCCGAGGATATTTCGAAAGAGGATATTGAAACTCCCCTTGTGTCTGAGTCACCTGAAACCACTGACATAACCCCTCCCTCAGACCCTCCCGATGTAGAACTAGTCATTTCCCTCAATGATCTCACTGTCTTCTCCGCTCCCCAAACCATCAAGCTAATTAGTTACATCAAGCATCGAAAGGTCATCATTTTGGTTGATAGTGGAAGCACCCATAATTTTATTCATCGCCCCATTTCCCACGAAACTCATTGCTACATCCATGTCGTCAATAGTTTCCAAATCATGATTTCTAATGGTGGCTCCATGAAATGTGGAGGGCATTGTGAAAATGTGCGTCTCCAAATTGGTGACTACCACCTGAAATCTCATATTTTTGCTATCGACATGGGCAGTTGTGACATTGTGTTGGGTGCAGACTGGCTAAGGACTTTGGTTCCCATTATCATGGATTTTAAAGAATTAACCATGCAATTTGAACAAGGGGACCACCAATATAAGTTCCAAGGCATCATCGCCAGTTCACCCGAGATCATTAATTCCCATCGCATGGAAAATCTGCTCGAAAAAGGTCATTCTGGTGTTATTTCCCAACTCCATGCCATACAAGCAACAAAGACACCCTCGATGTCACAAGACCTCCAAGCCATCCTTTCTAAACATCAAGTGATATTTTCCACTCCCTAAGGACTCCCTCCTCCCTGTGGTGTTCATGATCATTCCATTCCCCTTGTACTTGGAATCCTTCCTCCCAATATATGTCCATATCATCACCTCTTTTCCCAAAAAAATGAAATTGAGAAAATGGTCCAGGAACTCATTAATGTAGGCATTATCTGCCCTAGTACGAACCCCTACTCTTCTCCTATGGTCATGGTCCTGAAGAAATAAGGTTCTTGGAGAATGTTTCCTAACTTTTGTGCCCTCCAAAAACTTACCATTAAAGACAAATTTCCCATTCCTATCATTGGTGACCTCCTGGATGAATTGAGTGTGCCCAATTCTTTACTAAACTTGATCTTCATTTGGGCTACCACTAGATATTTATGAAAGAGGTATACATTCCCAAGACTGCCTTTAGAACTCATGAGGGCCACTATGAGTTTTTGGTCATTCCCTTTGGCTTGTGTAATGCCCCCACCACCTTCCAAAGACTCATGAATCATGTCTTCTGTCCTTTTCTAAGTCATGTTGTCTTAGTTTTCTTTGATGATATTCTCATCTATAGCAAAACCTGGAAAAACCATCTTTCTCATGTGGATCGAGTTCTCCATCTACTCTCTCAACACCAACTTTTCCTAAAACATTTTAAATGTGATTTTGGCTCCTCAGAAGTAGAGTACTTGGGTCATCTGGTTGGCAAGGATGGCATCGGGGTGGATCCTAAAAAGATTGAAGATATGCAAGATTGGCCTCACCCAAATACTCTCAAAAGATTGCATGGATTTATGGGCTTAACAGGTTATTGTCACAAGTTTGTTAAGAATTATGGAAATATTGCAACACCTCTCACTACTCTCCTAAAAAATAACTCTTTCACTTGGACTCCAGCCGTTGCTCAAGATTTTCAAACCTGGAAGATGTCCATGTGCACCACTCCAGTCATGTCCCTTCTGGATTTCACAAAGACCTTTGTCTTGGAATGTGATTCTTCAGGGAAAGGAATTGGTGTTGTCCTTATGCAAGAGGGTTGGCCTTTGGCCTTTACCAGCAAGGAACTATCTAAAATAAATATGGGCAAATCAATCTATGAAAATGAAATGTTGGATATTCTTCATGTCATTGATCTGTGGCACCCTTATCTATTGGGGAAATGATTCCAAATTAAGACAAACCATCAAAGCCTCAGGTATTTTATGGAACAATGCATTTCCTCCCTGGAAAAAAAAATGGGTGACTAATCTCTTTGGATATGATTATGAGATCATTTACAAGAAAGGAAAATTCAATGTGGTTGTGGATGCACTTTCCCAAAAATATGAAGATGAAGGATCCCTTTTTTCTCTTTCCTTCATTGTACCAGATTGGTTCCAAGCCGTTCGCCAGGAATGGCTACAAGATCCCAAAAGTTTGCATCTTATCCAACAATTACAGTCCAATGCTCCATTTTCCCCAGGGTACTCTTGGCTCCATGATGAGATTCAATACAAAGGCCATTTGTATTTAAGTAAACAATCAAAGATTAGATCCACAGTACTTTCTAAGCTTCATGCTACAACCACAATGGGGCACTCTGGGTTCACCAAAACCTATGATAGGTTCAAACGTTCTTTTTTCTGGGATGGTATGAAACAAAACATTCGTAATTTTGTCATTGAATGTGATGTGTGTCAACCCAACAAGGGAGAAACAGTCAAATATCCAGGCACACTACAATTGCTTCCAATTCCACCTGCTATTTGGAGGGATATATCTATGGATTTTATTACAGGCTTACCCAAATTGGGAAATAAATCAATCATCATGGTGGTTTTTTATCGCCTTTCCAAGTATGCTCATTTCTGCACTCTTCAACACACGTTTACAGCATCCGCGGTGGCTCAAATTTTCATGGATCAGGTCTTCAAGCTTCATGGCATGCTATACTCTATTGTTTCTGATCACGACCCAACTTTCACAAGCAATTTTTGGCAAGTGTTCAAGCTACAAGGCACCCAATTGCATCCTGACACATCTTATCATCCCTAGACTGATGGTCAAACGGAAGTTGTCAACAAGTGTTTGGAAACATATTTGAGGTGTTTTGCCTCAGAAAAGAAACATCAGTGGGCTCAATGGTTACCCCTAGTTGAATGGTGGTACAAAACTTCATACCATACAAGTACACACATGACTCCTTTTGAAGTGGTATATGGACAGAAGCCACCTTCATTTCTCTCATACTTACCTGGTGTCTCGAAGGCCCAGGCGGTTGACCAAACACTTACAGTTCGAGAGGCTATTCTCTGTACCCTCAAAGATAATTTGGTCATGGCACAGAATCACATGAAGAAAAAAGAAGATCAAGGTCTCTCTGAACGTCAACTTGCAGAAGGGGATCAGGTGTTTCTTCGACTGCAACCTTACAAGAAAAATTACCTCAAGGCTGAGCATTGTCATAAGCTAGCGCCCAAATTTTATGGTCCTTATACCATTCTCAAGCATGTGGGATAGGTGTCCTATCAGTGAGATTTTCCCAGTCATTTGAAGCTACACCATGTTTTTCATGTTTCATGCTTAAAGAAGGTGATTGTAACTAAGTGCCAAATTCAAACCAACCTTCCCGAGTTAGCCGAAGAAGGATCCATTTGGCTACAACCACAAGTAGTTTTGGACCAACGTGAGCATCACCTGCATCATAGAACTATCAAGGAATTTTTAGTCCAGTGGAAAGATACAACTCCAACAGATGCCACTTGGGAACCAACTACCATTCTGCAACAATTTCCACATCTCAAGCCTTGAGGACAAGGTTGTTTTTAAGGGGGGGGACATGTTAGTGTCCTAACCCTCACATAGGTAGAACAATATATTTGGATGTAATAAAGTTCAATATTAGTAAGGCCTTGCAATAAAATAGAATAAGTCAAATGTAAGAAGACCTAATATAAGCTTCTGCTTCTAGAACGATCTTCCTCTAGATACTTCTTTTGATAGACATACTTAGTATAAGTAGGAGTCGAGGGTATGAGAACCATAGCTGGGAGATTATTGTAATAGAGCTATGCTCGAATAGAGTTTTCCCCCTCAAAGAGGCCCGTGAACATTGCTCTCAGAATCAAAATGTTATTTCTGTTGTTATTCTTATATCATTCCAATGTTATTGTGGTGATTGTTCTGGTTATATTGTTGTTATTCTGCCATTAATAGCATTTTATTTCTCTTATGCATACTTTTTATATCTGGTATATTACAAATTAAATATTTGAACCTTCTGCAACAATACTCTGTTTTGGTCCTTTTCAATTATAATTCATTAGAGAATGATTCAACTTGCATGTTCATTAAATGGAAATAAACACTCTGCACACCACACAATGATGTAAATTGAAATGCCACACATTAAAATTATCAATCCCAATTGAAATGAAAATACAATAACTATAAATGAACAACATTAGTATGGAAAAAGGGGCATCTAAGGTACCAAATAGTAATATGAAAAGTTAGAGAACAAATATTATCAAAGTATTTAGCAGAAGGAAACATAAAAATAAACACAATAACAATAGGCACCAAAACATGATACCTTTATTAATTATGGAAAGAAATGTTCACTTTCCTCTTCAAAAAGGAAACCTTCAATAGAGAAGAGCTCCAATACAAATAATTTCACAAAGAAACCTTTGCAATCCTTTATACCTTTATATATACTACTTATCATCTTGAGAACATTCTAGAAAAGGGAATTTCTAGAGGTGGAACCTTCTAGCAAGTCATCCAATCATAGTTGTGTTCACATGATTACATAGTCCTTATTTACTAATCATGGCCTCTATTTCATAGAAATAAAAATTATTCTATCTAATTGAGGGGTTAGGGATCTTAGGACCCTAACACATCCTCCCCCTTTGATCCATATTTTATGAGAAGAACGAAATGAATATAGATTATTAACAGGTGCTTAACACAAAATAACAGAGATACTGTAAAAATGGTTTTCTATTCAATAACGAAATAAGTTGAAACTGTAAAATGCAGTGGAAACAAGCTTGCTGGAATGGTGGCGGCTTATCTCTGAGAAGAGATGTGACGACAGCACGCATTCGCTAGAAGAAGGTTACAATGAGGCTCTGAAGGCCTTTTTACAATAATCAAGAATGCCAAAAAACTTAGACATCCAAAAACCTAACCCTAGGAGATGAAACGCCAAAAGTCATGTGGGCCCCGTTTGGGTAAGCTAGTACGTCAACTTCTCGGGATCGTAACTTTTGCATACGATCTCCATTTTAGGCGTTTGATATCCCGTTGGAAAGGTATCATCGAGGAGATTCATTTTGGGGGCTCAATCATTCCTTTGGCTATCATTTAGGAGCTATATACCAAAAAACCTTCATTTAGGCCCTCAAAATGGCCCCGAAAGTAAAAACTGCTAAAAATAGTAAATTGCCAAAAATGTCAGAAAACTGTTTTGGGCCAGTTGGAAAAGGTGGGTGGCCACCGATATCCATATGGATAACCCTTAAACAATAGACTTGTCCTCAAGGATTGAGATGTGGGAAATATTGTAGACTGGTGATTGTCTCCAATGTGGCATCCTCGATCCGTGTATCTTTCCACTTTATTAAAAATTTATGAATTATGCACCAATGAATATGCTGTTGGCATTGGGCCAGGATAGATTATGGCCAAAACCAAATGGGACCTTCTTCATCCAATTCATGGACACTATTTTGAAATTGGCACTTGGATCCAATTGATTTCTTTAGTCAATAAACATGAAAAAATGGATCGATCTTAGATTAACGAGGATAATTTGTAATCCATGGGAGCCATGCACTTGATGATTGTATAGGGGCCATAAAAATTTGGAGAAAGATTTTGGAAATGGCCTTGTTTGAGGGATTTTTTTTTATATGATTGTAGATGAAGAAAGAAATTATCCCCTTCGACAAAATGGAATTCAGAATGACACTGATTAGTTTGTTTCTTAATTTGATTATGAGGCATGACCAAATTGTCTTTGAGAGTGCATATAATGTCAGCTCAAATTGTAATGTTTTTTTCCACCTCCTGGACCTTGGAGACACTGACTAGTTAAGATAATACAGAGGGGGAATTTGAACATAGACCACCTCAAAGGGAGTCATGCGAGTGGAACCATGGTAAGTCTTATTGTACCACCATTCAACCAAGGGTAACCATTGAACCTATTGATATTTTTGTTCATACAAAGAACCGAAAATAGGTTTCCGAGAAGTTGTTGACAACTTTAGTTTGACCATCAGTTTGGGGATGATAGGTAGTATTGAGATGCAATTGGGTTCCCTAGAGCCTAAAAACATCTTTCAATAAATTACTTGTGAAAGTTAGATCACGATTAGAGATGATAGATTGGGGAATTCCATGTACTTTGAAGATATTTTCCATGAAAAATTGAGCCACTATAGAAACATTAAATGGGTTTTGGAGGGTACATAAATGAGATATTTGGAAATTAGATCAACCACAACCATGATGATTGATTTATTACCATATTTGGGTAATCCAACAATGAATTCCATATAGATATGTGTCCATATAGTAGGTGGGATAAGGAGAGGTTGTAGTGTGCTTTGAGTTCTATCTATTTCTCCCTTGTTGTGTTGGAAAGTATCACATTCTACAACAAAAGTGTGTATGTCTTTCTTCATTCATTCCTATAAAAAGAATGTTTGATCCATTCATAGGTTTTATGAAATTTAGAATGTCCTGTTGATATTGAGGCATGGATTATATAGAGAATAGTGGATTTAAATTTGTATTTTTTTCTCAAATACAGGAGGAATTTATAGTGGAGCTCCTCATTTTTCCAAGTGTATCTCGAATATGCATTAATGTCTTGTAGCAGTTGTTGGATATGGCTAGAAATTTTGGGATCTTGTAACCATTCATGGTGAATTTATTTCAACCAATCAGCTATAATGAAGGAGAGTGAAAAGAGGGACCCTTCTTCTTCATATTTCCTGGAAAGAGCATCAATGACCACATTCTCTTTCCCCTTCTTGTAAATGGTCTCATAATCATAACTGAACATTTTGGTCAGCCACTTATGCTGCTCATGGGATGAAGTCCACGTTCCAAAAAATATTTGAGGCTACAATGATCATTTTTTATTTGTAAGCATCGCTCAAGCAAGGATGCCAAATATTCACCACATGTAAAATTGCCAACATTTCCTTTTCATATGTGGATTTTCCCAAGGGTCACTTAGAAAGTTTTTTATTAGTAAATGGAAGGGGTATACCTTATTGCATGATAAATACACAAATTCATTTCCCCAAGGCATCACACTCCAAAACAGAAGTCTTTGTGAAGTCGGGCAGATCTAGTATTGGATTTATACACATAGCTTCTTTCAAAGCTTGGAAAGATTTATTGATGGTCACATTCCAACTAAAAGTAGTTTTCATAAGGAGGAAAGTGAGTAGGGATGCAATGTTTCCATAATTCTGGATGAAATTTCAATATTATTTAGTTAAACCAAGGAAGCCTTGCAAAAATTTAGGATTCTTAGGGCTAGTACAATCCTTCATAGCTTAGAATCCACTCGAACACCATATTTACCAACAATACGGCCCAAGTATTCTACTTCAAAGGTCCCAAAGGAACAATTGGAAATTTAGATAAAGATTTTATGATGAGAAAGAAGGTGTAAGACCCAATCCACATGGGAAATATGGGCTTGCTAACTTTTACTATAAATGAGGATGTCCTCAAATATTACAAGTACAAAATGAAAAAGAAAGGGTAAGAAGATATTATTTATGAGAATTTGGAAACTGGAGGGTTCATTACATAGGCCAACGGTCATGAACAAGAAATCATAATGGCCTTTGTGAGTACAAAAGGTAGTATTTTGAATATAGTCCTCCTTCATGCGAATTTGGTGGTAGCCAAAACACAGATAATTTTTTGTAAAAAATTGAGCACCAAGAAATTTATCCAAAATTTCATCATTGACAGGAATGGGAAATTTATCTTTGATGGTAATTTTGTTGAGAACCAAAAAATCATGGCACAAGTGTCAAGTAACTTCTATTTTTAGCACCATGACCACTAGATATTGCTACAACCTTATTTTCCACCCTATGGTCTCATAAAGGACAAATTAATGATATTAGGTTGAGAAACACTCTTCTTCCCTGGTGTCAGTGATTTTTTAGGATGCTTTCTATTGATCCCACTGATAAGGTGTGACCAATCATTATTGAACTCCTTTGCAACATGCAACCTACTTTCATGGGAAAATGAGGAGGAATAATTTTACAAGTATATGTTGCAATATTTTCTAGAGGAACTTCTTCATACAAATCAATATTTTGATTAGGTTAGACTTGCTTGAGTGAGGGTTGAGGAGGATAAAGAGAAAGGAACACAAGGAGGAATGTGTCATTCAGTCAAGGTAAAATGACATTGATTTACTTCTCCATTTTTATAATATAGATCTATGTGTTTTCCTCTCTATATATTGTTTTATTCAACTACAAATGATAGATTTGATCTCTCCTTGAGTAGATCATATTAGATCTAGACTAGAATTATTATGTCCTAACACTTGGAGAATTTGTAGATTGGTGTATGTTCATCACTTTTTTGTAGGAAGAATATTGTAGGATCGAGAGATGAATATCATAACTTGCATCAACTAGGACATATGAGGAAAACTTTAATTAAAGAGGTATGGCACTCTCTCTCTTAGTGTAAAAAGGAATCAATTTGTTTAGATATAGGGAAAACATATAGTTATATATATTTGTTGTCTATATTGGACCAAGGGCAGGTCCAAGGGAGGTCTGTCTTATTTGTAGGATAGATTTATATGTAATAGAGATGAATAAGGACTTGTGCTAGGGAAAATGACACCCACAACTAACAATTATTGAACAATTTTTCCAATCTCTTTTTTCTAAGTGAATCAGTGGAAATAAGGGAGAAAATTGGGGGGAAGACTTCCAGGTACAAGTGGGATGGAATGATCATGGGGACTATCAACCCTTGGTTATGGAAGAAAGAAAACATTAAAGTAGAAAATTCAAAATGCGAACTGCGCAGAAGACACAGTGACTAATACTGGGTCGAAGTGAGCAAAAGAGAAGAAAATACGGAGTGAAGTAAGAGAAAGCAAGTCATTGGATGAGGATATTGAGGATGATATATCAACAAGGAAGAGGGATCATGGACAACTCATAAAGAGAAAGAAGATGTCAACAGATGCTTTAAAGCATCGCGTGTGAAGGAAGGAAAGACAGGCTAGCGAAGCCCTGAAAACACGGGTCAAGTTGACCTAGGGTTTTAGACACCTAGGGTTTTGGCATCTAGGGTTTTGACACTTAGGTTTTAAACTAAGGGTTTCCGAGAGCTATTGTAATGTATAAATAAATTTCTAAAGAAACTGGGATGGGTTGGTGCTAAGTTGGTTGAGAGTCCATTGTTGTTGTGTGATCGAGTGAGTACTATTGTGTGAGAAAGAAGTGTTGTGTGTGAGATTCTTCTGGTATTGTAACATCTTCAGCTAGGTGCGAAGGTCAACCCTGCAGTTGGGTGCATAGGGAGGGGACATAAAGAGATAGAATAAGAGAAGATCTACTAGCCAAGAGCGCAGATAAGAACTATATGCTTCCATATTAATATATCATAAAGCACAGTTATGTGGACATAGCCCTAGGGAGAGGGTGAACCACGTATATCTTGTGTTATGTGTGATTCATGTTGTGTTCTCTGTCATTGGATATGATGTTATTGTGATATTGTGTTAGATATGAAATATAACTTGCGCAATAGGTTTAAGGAGGATAAAGAATAACTAGGATATTGTGTGTTGTTGTTGTGAATCCACTCTGCATTTCCTCTGGTTGTAGACACCTGTGTCCTGCAACCCCCTATAGCTAATTCAGGTGAGAACGCATCTGCTTCATAGGTTTTGTCGAAAGGAACAACAGTTAGGGCTTGTTGGTGCATTGTTAGAGCTGAACCCTGGCTCTGCCCTTGTGACAACAAATGGTTCTGTTGCCGGGATAGGAATCTTCTTGAGGGAATGTCAAGTTGGTTTCCATCGAAGAAAGATATTAAAAAATGGATAGAATATCAAGAAAATGACTTCTTTGAAGCCCAAAACAAGAACCCTAATATTAGTAGAGAGGATTGGTTGGGAATATATATCTTTACTAATATACACGATATTTTCTTTGGAGGAATCCATCTGGAGCTATATGAGTGGCTATCTAGGTTAGCAAATACCCAGTTCGAAGTCAGACTCAGACCACCTATTGTTTGGACAACGACATTGATCAAGAAGGTCAAGAGAGTTGATAATGTCATGTCAAGAGCAATGGATCACTAGTTTGATAGCACCATTGGAGGGTATATCACTGAGTTTGTTGTTGACAAAGTGGAATCGTATAGTCAAGAAGAGAGATATTTCTTTAAGGGACCTAGAGGAAAATTTTTACATTTTCTGAAGTTGAAGATCAAGATGGTATTGCATGAGAAGAACATCTTGAATATAAAGTAATCAGTCAAATCGGAAGAGCTAATGTTCAAAAATTTAGACAACGACAACGACACAGAGGTTGGACATATGCACAGTGCGAGAGTGTTCAAAGAATTTCATCTCACGAACCTATTTAAGAAGAACTACGAAGATGAATGGTTCTACAGTGAAGAAGAGGTAGATTTGAAATACGAAGAGCATTCAGAATCCTCTAGGACAGAGGAACCTCGCCAAGAAGATCTAGAAACTTCAAGAACTGCACTGATTGTTGAAGTAAGTACTATTATTCCTCCTGTTGCTTCAACAACGTTAAGTAACCAAAGTAACCTAAGTCATCATAATGCTTAGAGAACTATCACTAGTATCCCACCACATACTCAGTTAGGAAACCTAGGAATATCTATGGCAGATGAGATGAGGTTACCCACCTTTAGAGGAGATGGATCTGAAGATATCGATCAACAATCATTTCTACGTGAAGCTATGTGGAGTATTAAGAATATAACCAACAAAGTTGTCAAATGAGCTCAGTTCAGTTCTACACTAAGAGGCCGTGCACTGAGCTGGTACATGAAATTCATCCAAGGAGCTGCACCTAAACCATTGAACGCCATTAATATTGTGCTAATTTACAAATTCAATAAACCTAAGTTAGAGTGGCAGTGCATTACAGAAATAAAATAAATCAAGCAGAGAGTAGTTGAACTTGTATGGGATTTTGATCAGAGATTTAAGACCTTAACATGCTATTTGATTTTTTAGATCCCAGATGAGAAGAACAAGGAATGGTTCATTGCTGCCCTCTTAACACACATAAGATTTCCTTTGATGCAATAAAAGATTGCTTTGCAAGATGAGGCACTAGATATCACCATGAAATTAGAATAATCCCCTATGGGGGAATCCATCTTAGGTATGAGTCAAATATTGAGTCAGATAACTAGCTTATCACTGCAAGTCGAAGATATGAAGAAAGACAAGGGAAAATATAAAAGAGAAGACATGGTGTATCATATGCAAATCAGAAGGCCATGACAAGGAACATTGTCTCTTATGTCATGAATACTTGGCCTCTAGAACTCTGAGCCCTTTGAAGCAATTTACCCTACCCTGGTGTGAGGTATGTAGAAATCGACATCACCCTGGTGAATGTTACTATCTGCAAAAATATGTCTAGACACCCACAAATCTATATTTCACATTCTGTAAGTTTGTAGGACACGATGATAGGGATTGTAGGTCTTACGATCTCATGCATGAAAGTTTGAGGGATATGTACAAAATTCAAGGTGAAGTACAACAAGAAGGAAGCACTGCACAGTATAATTCCCCTGGGAGAGGAAACTTCGACCCTCAGGGTGGATTCTAAGGAAGAGGAAGAGGAGGAGGTATGGGTCGAGGTCGAGGATAGGTCATCTGTTATAACTACGCATAGCCATGACACTTGGCAAGGGACTGTCAGAACTCTTGTACCACTTGAAACTTTGCAACTCATTCAAGCATGTTATTGAGGAATGTCCAACATTGTTGGATAAGCTTCAGGATAAATGAGGAGGAAACTAGAAAATACAACTAATCAAAGCATAACCTTGTGGAGTAGATCCCAGAGTCGTTGTTATCACATGAGGAGGCATTGTTACAGGAGAAGATAGAGTGATCCAAGGAAATACTACATAAGAATCAGGAGTTAGGAAAGCTGCAGAGAAGACACAAGAGTTTGACCCGAGGAAAGAGAAGCATATATTTGAGGAAGAAAGAAAGGAATTTGGAAGAGATCAAGCTTCTTCACCAAAGTTTCAACCAGAAGTAAGAGAATATGGAATGCCTATGGAATTTGATCAGTCTACTTCCCCCGGAGATGGAAAAAAGGTGAGTAAACTTATCAGTTTCTTGTATATGTTTATTGAGTTGATTAAAGATAAAAAATCCATACAAGAAATAAAAAATTTGGTCATATAGTATGAGATAGGAAGGGTAGATCCTTTGTTGAATAAATAAGTACATAAACTATCCAGAAGAGAAGGAAAAATAAAGAACTACAACTTAATGATCAGATTGGAGAGTACGATATAGACTATGTGGTCCTCGACTTAGGGTCGAAGGTCAATGTCATGAAGAAGCAAACCTGGGCACTGATGGGGAAACCTAAGTTGATCTATTCCCCTATCAAGCTTAGGATGGATAATCAACAAGCTGTAATCCCTTTTGGAAGATTGGAGTGTGTCCCCGTGGACATCGACGGAGTAAGGATGTTTGCATACTTTGAGGTGATTAAGATAATTGATGATAGTTGTCCTTACCCTACATTGTTAGGAATTGATTGGGCTTTCAATAATTCTACTTTGGTTGATTTAAATATAAAAAGAATGACGTTTGAAGGAGATGGCCTTAGGGTTATTGCACCTTTGGATCATGATGAATTTCAGAGATACATAGAACCCATCAAGGAAGAAGATCGCGCATACAAACTAGAAAACATATACAAATTAACAACCAGACAACATGATTAAAATAATCCTACAACGGATGGGAACCTAAGCTGGTGAAGTGACAATGCATGCTTATCAGATTCAGAAGAAGAACTGGAGAACTGGAAGAACAAAATGTATGAAGTATCTACAAGGAGATGTGATATATTAACCAGAGAAGTATGCTGGATCGACACAACAATAAGTAACTTTCCCACCTTTGATGGTCTAAATAACTTAGAAGCATTCTTGTTGGACTTTGAATAAATTGTACCAACACCACAAAGATCATTGGCAATGGATGAGGCCCTAAAATCAACTCCAGCAAGATGGTGGGGGACACACAAAAACAATATTACAGACTGGGTACAATGTCACACTTTGATGACAACATGATTTATAGAGCAACTAGAAGGCTACGAAGTTAGGTACACAGGTCAAAGTTATCTGAAAGACCATGTGCGAAGTTGTGAGGAAGCCTGGAGAAGCATTCCTCAAGAATAGTGGGTACACAAATTCATTAACACATTGGACGCAACTCCCATCAACTGGTATCTTCAAGAAAAACTGTGCCTCATCACTGCAGATTGGGAAGTTATGACCCAGAACTTTGTAACTACCTTTTTGTTTGAAATCCAATATCCTACAGTAGATCAATCATTATAGGTTGTAAGACAAAAGTTGTTCAAGGAGACACCTAGCCTCCCTTTGGAGCAAGAAGAGGATGAATGGACTACGTCGCTTCATAAGTTGCAAGGCTGTTACAATATCAATGTTGTTGAATATGATGATCCTAGGAATGTGAACATCATAGAAAAAGAAGGCCATAGAGATTTAGAATGACCAGGATTCGAACTACATTTTGTTGGACAACGAATCAAAATAAAAAAAGTCAACATTGGAACAGAACAAACACCAAAGCTTGCAAATGTTGGAGATTATTGGGATGCTGCCACTATTGACAAGATCACAAAATTACTACATGAATATCAGGACTTGTTTCCAACCAAGTTCATTTATATGAAGGGAATTAAAGGAGCCATGGGATAAATTAGGATCCCTTTGAATCTAGATGCAAGGCCAGTCAAACAGAGACCCTACCGATTGAACCCTAAATATAAGGAGAAAGTGAATATTGAGCTTGACATAATGCTGGAAGCAGGAATCATAGAACCTGTTGAAGAATCAGAATGGATTAGCCCTATGGTGGTATAAGATAAAAATATAGGAGAAATCAGGATTTGTGTAGATCTTAGGAAGCTGAATGATGCATGTTTTCATGACCCATTCCCTACACCATTCACTGACGAAGTGCTAGACAATGTAGGAGGACATGAGTTATATTCTTTTATAGATGGATTTTTCAGGATATAATCAGATATAGATTGCCAAGGAAGATCACCATAAGACCACATTTGCAATAGAATGGGGATCCTACCAATATATAGTGATGCCATTTGGAATGAATAATGCACCAACCATATTTTCCAGGGTGCTGGTCGAAGCGTTTAAGGAGTTTTTACATAAATTCCTGGAAGTATACTTTGATGATTGGATTGTTTTCATCATTTTGCAAAATCATATTGAATGTTTAAGACTAATGTTGGATAAGTGTAGGCAGTTTCAGATTGCATTGAACTTGAAGAAGTGCATCTTCTTTTCACCCTTTAGAGTACTGGTGGGCCATATTGTGTGCAAGCAGGGATTGCTGGTAGATCCATCCAATATTGCCATTATAATTGATCTACCCCCTCCTACTTCAGTCAAATAGCTTCGCACTGTGCTGGGACATACTGGATACTACAAGAAGTTCATTAAGGGATACACATAGATCACAACACCCATGGAGAAGATTCTAAAGAAAGACTGTCAGTTTCACTGGATAGAAGAATGCCAACTGAGCTTCAACACACTGAAACAAAAAATGGTTACTGTGCCCATTCTAGTTTTCCCAGATTGGAGTAAGGAATTTCACGTGCATGTCATTGCATCTTCTATCACATTAGGAGGAGTGTTAGAACAACCAGGAGCTGGAGACATTGACCACATGTTATCCTTTGTTAGCAGAAAGATATCAACAGTTGATATTAATTACACCACCACAGAGTGAGAAGAATTAGCCATGGTGTATGCGTTGGAGAAGTTTCACCACTACTTGTTGGGAGGAAACTTTAAAATGTTTACTGATCACTCCGCGCTGAAATACTTAGTCAAAAAGACAATGTTGGGGGGGAGAATAAGCATATGGATTCTTCTATTTCAAGAATATGATTTTGAGATCGTGGTTAAGCCAGGAAGAATGAACAATGGTCCTAACCACTTGTCAAGGTTGGAACATGGACAAGAGAATACTAGTTTGGAGGATGCACTTCCATATGCACAGTTGCTGGCCATCAGGAAGGTTGATGATCAATTCATAGAGATAGTGTAGTTCCTGTCAATAAGACTGGCACCTAGTGACTATACAATTATTCAGAAGAAATAGTTGGTAGTACGCGTTGTAGATTTTTCACTTATAGTTGGAAAGATATACAAGATGGGACCTTATGAGATATTGAGGAGGTGTGTTATGGAAGCAAAGAGACCATTGATCCTCATAGAAGCACATGAAGGCATTGCAGGAGGACACTATGCAGGGAAGGAAACAACGCAAAAGATTCTTAGGGTTGGCCTTTGGTGGCCTACTCTACACAAAGATGCTAAGGAATACTATAAGGCCTGTGATGTATTCCAAAGAGTTGGGAAGCCATACAAAAGAGATGAGATGCCTTTAGCACCACAACTGACCCTACAAGCATTTGAGAAATGGGACATTGACTTCGTGGGACCTATCAACCCACCTGGAAAGTGCACAAAAGTTAGATACATAATCTCTGCGATAGAGTATTTGAGCATATGGGCAGAAGAAAGAGCAGTTAAGGACTGTCATGCAACTACAATTGCATGCTTCATATTTGATGATATCATAACCAGGTTTGGATGCCCAAAAATCCTTATGAGCGATCAAGGCACACATTTTATTAACAATACTATTGAAGCCTTGACTAAGGAATTTGAAGTTCACCATCATAAGAGCACGCCCTATCATACACAAGAAAATGGGACAGTTGGAGCATTCAATAAGATCTTGGAGATAGTGTTGGCGAATATATGCAACGTGAACAGGGATGACTGGGATTTGAGAGTACCAGAAGTATTATGGGCCTATAGAACCACTTGCAAGAAATTGACCATGCAGACCTTTAAATTGGTCTATGGTCTAGAATCAGGTGTACCCATGAAATATTTGGTTCCTAGTCTAAGAATTGTAGCCTTTAGATATATGGATGAAAATGGAACTGTGAAAGAGAGGCTTACATAGTTGGTCGAACTGGAAGAAGAAAAATTTATTGTAGGATTTCACCAGTAGGTTTAGAAAGAAAGAGAAAAGGCCTACCATGACATGCACATCAAGAAGAAATCCTTTAAGCAAGGAGATTTGGTATTGGTATATGACAGTAAGTTCATGAAGCATCTAGGGAAGTTCAAGATGCATTGGCTTGGGCCATATGATATTTCCTATGTTACAAAAGGAGGAGTTACGTGGTTGAAGACTTTGACTGGAGAATGGAAGGAAGGTTTGGTGAACAAAAGCCAGTTGAAATTTTATTATGACAACCAACTTCCTCGTAGCTCTCAATAAAATCAAAAGTTCCTTAGGATGAGTCATAGGTGAGTGTTGGGGGCCTTTTGTCCCTTGGTTATGGAAGAAAGCGAAGATTAAGGGAGAAAAGGAAAAATGTGAATTGCGCGGAAGACACATTGACTGATATTGGGTCGAAGTGAGAAAAAGAGAATAAAAGATAGAGTGAAGTAAGATAAATCAAGCACTTGGATGAGGAGATTGAGGATGACAGATAAGGAACGAAGAGGGATCGTGGAAAACTCAACAAGCAAAAGAAGATGTCAACAGATGCTTTGAAGAACGTGCATGAAGGAACAAAAGACAGGCTGGCGAAGCCCTGAAAACGTGGGTCAAGTTGACCTAGGGCTTTAGACACCTAGGGTTTTGGTATCTAGTTTTTTGACACTTAGGTTTTAACCTAAGGGTTTTCAAGAGATATTGTAATGTATAAATAAATTTCTAAAGGAACTGGGATGGGTTGGTGCTAAGTTGGTTGAGTGTCCATTGTTGTTGTGTGATCGAGTGAGTACTATTGTGTGAGAGTGAAGTGTTGTGTGTGAGATCCTTCTGGTATTGTAAGATCTTTAGCTGGGTGTGAATATCAACCCTGCAGTTGGGTGTGCAGAGAGGGAAAAGAAAGAGAGAGAAGAAGAGAATATCTGCTAGCCAAGAGCGCAAATAAGAACTATATGCTTCCATCTTAATATATCATAAAGCACAGTTCTGTGGACGTAGCCCTAGGGAGAGAGTGAACCATGCATATCTTGTGTTATGTGTGATTGATGTTGTGTTCTCTGTCATTGGATATGCTTCTATTGTGATATAGTGTTAGATCTAAAATATAACTTGCGAAGTAGGTTTAAGGAGGATAAAGAATAACTAGGTGACTATGTGTTGTTTTTGTGAATCCACTCTACATTTCCTCTAGTTGTAGACACCTATGTCATGCAACCCCTTATAGCTACTTCGAGTGAGACTACATCTAATTCATAGGTGTTTCTGAAAGGGCCAGTAGTTAGGGATTGTTGGTGCGCTGTTAATGTTGAACCCTAGGTCTGCCCCTGTGCCAACAGGGACCATGGGAAGGTGGGAGTCCTTGATGTTTTAAAAAATGGAGTGGTGTTTGAAGAGGATAAGATACATTTCAATATGAACAACTGGGGAGGGAGTATCAACTTCTTGAGTAGCATGGAATTGGAAAATGATGTCAAAATGACCCTTTTTGAAGAGTTTTTCCATTCAATGTGAATAAATGATCTCAGGGGAACCTACTGTAATGCCTTGGAAATTGTATCAATTACCTTAATTTTGGAAACTCATGTATAATTCCTTGAAATCCACGGTGATGGGGCCTATAGTGCATAACCATTCAATAGACAAAACAATGTCTGAAAAACCCATTTTAATGGAAAACATGTGGGATTTCAAAGTATAATCACCAATTTGCAGGCACACATTTTCAAAATTACCCCCACATTTCATGGAACCACCATTAGAAATCATGATTTGAAATCTATTGACTGCATGAATATAACAATGGGTCTCTTGAGAAATTCATCGATGAATAACGTTATGGGTGTTCCGACTATCGATGATGATAATTAATTTATTATTCTTCATATAGAAAATTAATATAAGGGTTTGGAGAGATGAAATACTCATGAGACCATGCAGAGAGATGAGAGGTTCTACCTCAATTTGATCAGAGGGAATACTAATATAGTATTCCTAGAGAAGTGATTCAGGAGGGGAAACATCACCTTCATATTCAAAAATGTCCTCAGAAATGGCCATAAAAATATTTCTCTCCTTACATTTGTTCCCCAAAAAGCACTTTTGATCACAATTGTAGCAAAGACCCTTAAGTTGGAATTCAACCATTTCTTCCCTGGTTAATTTCTATACCTTAAGAGGAGGGGAAGGAGGTGATGGATTGGTGGGGTGAAAACATGGAATATAGGATGGATTTTTTATTTTAGTAATGACCACCTGTTGTGCTTCCTTGTCTTTGTGAGTGGCTTCAAGCCAGGTGTTAGGGTGAGACATTAGGACGTGAGATTGGATGTCATCCTTAAGGCCACTAATAAAGAATTTTTAGAAGAAGTTTTTTGACATGCCTTTGGTGTGGAAAACCAATTTCTCAAAAGTATAAATGTAGTATTCAATGGTATCGTGTTGGCACCCAAATTTTTGGGTTAATCTCACATGCACCCAGAAACAAAGTTGTGTGTTCCCATCCTAGTTTTTCACACGCCTAAGATAATGCACAAAGAATGAGAAGAAAAAGTGTTGGACCACTTTTTTATATTGTGCCACAAGCCTAAAGTATAACAAGTGTGAATCAAATTGATTTTTTTCATTTGTGTCAGAAATCAAGAAGACGCACATCAGAATCAAGAAAGGAATCATTGGGAAATCTTCTCAAACGATTACTGCTAGCAACACAAGGGAACATAGAGTTGAAAAAGATGATTTGGAGAGGCAGTTAATATTTCCCTGATTCTAAAAGGATACATGGATTGTATATAGGTTCCAAAAGTGTGCGAGGAAGTTTGTTAGTAAGGTGACTGGAGAAGAGTTGAAAGAGACAGAGATACAAAGCAGAGAAAGATATAAAAGGAATCAATGGCTTTGGAAATAGAGTTATCCAATCAAGAGATTCATGAATTTGTTGTTGTTAGTCTTTCATTGTCTATATATGACTCTCATCCTTTGTAATAGTATAATGTTGTAATGCTTCTGAATAGAGTCTGATTTTGTCATATGTCTAAGGTCTAAAGGGATGCACATGGTGCAGTATGTTTTAATTATGGGGAATTATCTAAAGAGGAAATGAGATTGTGTTGTTGTTGAATATAGTTTGATTAGTGTATTCTTTTTTTCAATGGAATGGAAGGAGTAATAAAGTTGTGACAATTTTGATCTATCATGTATCACTCATGTGTTATTTGAATATGTGTGTGTATTATTTTACATATTGATAATAGTAAGTTGTTGTTAATGGACTGTATGAATGATATACTAGATGGATCCATGTGTATATAGTCCTTCATACCTATCACAAGACCATATGGCCTCTTTGATCCTCATTACATATTGGGTGATACCTTCTTTGGTCTTGGCTAAGGATTGGCATGTCGATGATTTGGGGTTTTTGTTGGTCAACTATGGATGAACCCTGGGTATAAACTCCCCAACATTAAGAAGGATGCATGCAATCCTAAAATGACCCAACAAATGGTTTTGTTGTTGGGACCTGGAATTATTGTATGAAATTATGAAGGAAGGAAATGAGGTGGTTTCCATCTTGGGAGGAAATTCAATACTGGTTAACTGCAAAGGAGTATGAGTTTTCCCTACGAGAAACTCAGTTTCTGAGAGTTAATGTAAAGAGATGGAAAGTTAAATATATTTATACTTATATGCATGATACTTTCTTTGTTTAATTTCCCTATTTGTTTTATGAATGGATGAAAAGGAAAAGTACTACCAATTCAGCCATGTGGCCTTTAGAACCAGTGTTATTCGATCAAGACAAACTTGTTATATTGAAGGCATTGGACAACAAGTGGAATCCTGCCATTTATTCCACTTGTTGTGCATTGATGTAGAAAGGGTTGATGTACATCAATACCAACAGAATGGATGAGTAAAATCCCCTAACACTAAGGGGGTTTGAAAATATGGGGGGAAATGAGCGAGGATATGGATCCAATTTTTTTTTAGATGAGGTGAGGAATGGGGCGGACCCAGAAGAGTAGAGGAGAGAGAGAGCTGAGAGATATGAAAGAAGAGTTGATCTAAGAAGGAAAGAAGAGCAGAGAGGTGGAAAATAGATAAAAATGGGCACATGAAGAGGGGCAACCCTAGGATGAAGAGAAAATATACCACACCAAGAGAAAGTGTAGAAGAATTTGTTATGCCAGAGTGGAGCACTGGAAAATATATGTCTGCGAAGAGGCACAGTGTTAAGAGTAGGTTAAATACAATGGGGGTACTACTACTACTACTACTACTACTAATACTACTACTACTACTAGTAGTAGTAGTGTCAGGGGCCCAAGTGATGAATTCGGAACCCCTTGGATATTGCAGAGTGTCGAAACCTTCGAAGAAGATGAGGCACATAGTAGAGGCGCAAGAGAAAAGAGAGAAGACAGAAGATCTGCTAGTGGTAGGGGAGAAGAGTTGGTGATTGTAGATGGTCTTGCACGGATGTAGGTAGGAAAATATTTGGGTCCCCTCACAATAAATATCAAAAGAATATGGACTTATCCCCCCTTTGAAACACCCCCCTTATGCATTTGTAATCAATAGGAAAGGACAATAGAAAATGAAGTGATTGGAGGAGAAGATAGAGGAGAAGAGATCAGTGAAGAAAAATGAGAACTAAGTGCTACTTCACCCAAGAGAGTATCAATAGTAAGGAATTTGACACCCAACAATCATATCAAAGGATTTTTCTTGAGAGTGATGATGGAAAATAGGGATAGCACCCTGAGGTTACCCATGTTCCATGGAATGGGTAAGGATTATGTGAAACAACATTAGTTCATGTGCATAGAAATATGGTATTTGAAGAGGATTACAAAATGAGCAACAAAGATCACACAGTTGGAAACCACATTCAAGGATAGAGCCTTGACGTGGTGTTGACGAATTGGAATGAAATAAGTGATTGTCTGGTGAATTGGAATGAAATAAGGGATTGCTTTATGTCTCATATATCTTGATTATGATCTTGGTGTCTTTACTTTTGTTCTTAAATTTATTTCAGCAACTGATATTTTTAGAAAAATACATAAAAAGTGAATTTCCAGCAAGCTTTTTGTTGATAAAAGACTAGCCTAAGCACTTGCAATTAATACTTGTGAGTTAGGATATATATTTTTGTTGGCTATAAACATAGGGTGATATTCCCATATACTTTACTTTATCCAAGTCTGAAAATGCTTGAGTAATATCAATTCATATCTTATCCTCAACATTTATTTGGCAACCATATTGGGGAGATCTTCAATATCTCTTCGGTTAAATTTTATACTCGATTTTCATTGATACATCTTTCTTTTTATGTTTTTGATTCTTTGACTATTTTTCTATTCATGACTATTCCTGTTGCAAGACAGCCCAATCTTGAGCTTGATCTCCAAGACTAGACCAACATTCCTTTGAACCCGTTTCATACTATTTTAGACACCACTAGGACCCATGTCGAGCTTAACCATTCTTGGGCAGCAATTGAAAGAGATATTAGTGTTCAAGAACAATTGGAAGCTAGACGTAGGCAGCCTAGAAATCAACAGTAACCATTTTTCTTCATTTTTGGCCTTTCTTTCATGTTCTTAGATTCTTGTTCTTCTAGAATAAGAAGAGGCTTGTCACCTGAAATCAATCCTATTGCTGAAATAGGAAGAAGAAACGTTGTGTTATCTGCCCAACAAAGTGCTCTAAGGAGAAATTTATTCGATTCGTCCAGTTTGTCTTTCCTTTCCTCATCTATCATCCATAAGATGGCATCTAGTGGTGGCTCTGGTGGCACTGTAAGTGCTCCATCTTCCCAATATTCATTGTCATCATTGATTGGTAGCTTGTACAGCCACCATATCCCTGTCCAATCTACTACAAACCCCACCAAAGTCATTAAAAAGTATGGCCTTTTTCAGTTCGAAGAAGATGCCATGACCACACCATGGCATGTGTCCTATCCTCTTAACCTAGCACATGCTACTCGCCTGCTTTCGAAGTTTAAAGAGCATTTGCCTAATTTTTCAGGAAATAACATTGTCAGTACCAATGAACACCTAATGGCATTTTCTAATGCTTGTCATAACATAGGGGCTAACGACAATGACACTTGCATGAGCTTGTTTATCAATCCTTAGAAGGAAAGGTTGCGGTCGATTTCTTTGACCTTCCTCATAAGATCTTTTCTACTTGGGAGTAGTTGATTTATTGGTTCCGATCCACTTACAGGAAATCCAAAATCCCTACTGAGAAGTTAAGGGAGTACAACAATGTCACTTACAAATATGGTGAGATCGTTAGGTCCTTCAACTTACGTTTCACCAAGTTGTATAATCAAATTCCCAAGCTCATATTCTCTCATAACTAATCCACTTTCATGCATTAATACAATGCATTGCCTTCTCTTTACTGTAATAGGCTTGAGGGAAAAGTCATTGATAATCTCGGTTCCGCTCTCCACACTTTCTCAGAGTATGAGGAACAACTTGAATGAATTGGTCTACCCCAGGGAGAATCAATTAGATAGACAAATATGTCTCCTCTCTTATAGCTGGTACAAGATATGAACAACCATATGATAGATTTTGAGCAGAAAGGTACTGTCAACCCACTTACCCCTAGACCTTCATCCTCTTTTGCCCCTCCTTTTAGAGGTCTGGTTGAAAATAATTTCCATCCGAAGGCTATCCTGCCTCAGAGTTGGTGTAATGTTTGTGAGGAACACCACAAAGAAACCACATGTGAGGTAAGGAAGAGTGTCAGGGACAAGATCTTTGGTAAAATACCAGTAGCTACTATCGTTGTCCTAGATTTTGTCGAGCCAAAAGATGTCATGGTCATCAATACTAGGAACAAAGCCTATGCCCCAAAAGGCAAATTTGACCCTCCTTGTAGTTCTTCTAACCCGAGTTCATCTTCAACCGCTGCTACACCCCAAATTCCCAAAGTTCTTGAGAATCAAGGGATCACTCCTCCTCCCCCCTCTTCCAAATACAATATCTTGAATCAATTGGCCAACATCAAGGCAGATGCAACCCTCCTATAAATGGTTGTCGTCCCTGAACAATAGATGGATCTAAAACAATTTGTGGAAGGAAAAAATTTCATGTTAGCTAATCTTTCTGAAGAGGTAAGCAAAGAGGATTCTTCTGTAAATAAAGTAGGTGTACATAACTTCAGATACCCTGTAAAAAATCCCCCTTTTATATTTCTGTAAATATCATGGATACAAATCACCCATTGTTGCCTCATTGATGGTGGTTCAGGCCCAAGTGTCATGTTGAAGATTATTATGGAAGAACTAGGCTTATCTTGTACAAACGAAAATTCCAGAAGCATGCTTTCCTATAATAGTCTGCAACAAACAACCATAGGCAAGATTAAGGATGTAACCTTGGTTTTATGCTCTCATCCTAGGATAAGGACAAGCCTCAACAATCAAGTGATTGATATGCCTATGAGAAATTATTCAATTATCTTGGGAAGAGATTGGAAATCCCTAATGGGTGGATACCTCTTGCTCGGCGAGACACATTTATCCGTTCCTCGGAATGGTAAGAATATCATAGTTCTTAGAGAGGGAAGGATTTCAACCTACATAGATAATGTTCCACAATCCAACGTAAACCATGTCGAAGAAGGCGTAGGAGTATATTCCATCTTTGCTGAAGAGGATAATATTCCTTTGGAAAGAACTGATTTAGATAAGGATTTATGGCATATGTATTTTGATGGCTCATGCTCCAGTGAAGGAAATGGGATTAACATTACCTTGGTTTCTCGTGCAGGGAAAATTCATAATCTGTCCTAGAGGTTAGATTTTTCTTGTTCGAATAATGTCATTAATTTCGAATCTTTATTATTAGCCATTGAGAACGCCCTTAATCTTGGTTGCGGTCACCTTTCGGTTTTTGGAAGTTCCGAGCTTGTTGTGAACGGGATACACAAAATATGCTCTCTTGGAAACGAGATGGTAGAAGAATGCTTCCAAAATTTTTGGGCACTTGTATCAAACCTGCTATCTTTCAACATCACTCATGTGAATAAGAAATTGAATTCCATGGCTGATCGGTTAGATGTCTTTGCAACCTTCTCGAATCGGTAGCTTTCGCCTCACAAGCATGATTGTTCTTTTCAATTTCTATATCATCTCTATATTCCTAGCCATGTAGGATCTTGGGAGGCCCTCCCTGATGATGAGAGAATTTGTGCAATCATCCAAGATGAACCTCTTAATCCCAAGGAAATTATACCCACAAAAAATAATAAGATTTCTGAGGGATTGATTCCTCTTGAGAGTTCATTTTCATGAGTGTTGGAGGCAATAAATGAAAGGAAGAGGAGTCACAACTGAAGATAGTTGAATCCATATCCATGAACATTAGGACCCCTGGATCTTCATCGAACGTTAAAATAAATATCCAGGATTTTGATAAAGAAGAAATGAAATATGTTGAATTACTTAGTGGATTTCAAAAGTTTTTGCTTGGTTTAATGCGAGTCTTCGTGGTTTTGATCCAGGTCTTGTTCAACATATTATGGAAAAAAACAGGAAAAAACAAAGACTTGTGAACTTTGCACTGGAAGCAACCTTTCGAAGGGAGTTGAGGAATTCCTTAAGAACTAAAATGTTTCCTTTTGTCCACCCTGAAGGGGTTTCCAATGGGGAACCTGCTTCGAAGACCCCTAATAATTTTATAACCTGCATTAGTATTCAAACTTTCAGGCAAGAAATTATAAGAAATCCTTTTCCTCCTCTCAATATGGAAATGTTTCAGCAATAGATCATAGAGTTATACTTGGGGCCCTTACTTAATAGTTTCTTTGGTTACAATAAAATCAAGGTAGAAGGGGCAATTTATCACAAAACCACTTTCATTTCTAATTTTGATACTATGTCTTACAATTTCCTTCCCTCTGGCTTATTTGATACAAGTATCACCTTAAAAAGACCTATACATGCAACTTTCTATGAATTGGTCAGTCTCCATGTTTATCTTGAAGATTTAATCATATGCATCAAAAGGCTAATAGTTACGTCAGAGTGTTAAGTGTTGGGTCATTTCCAGATTACTTTTGTCTTGGAAACTAACTCGGAAATTTTAAAGGAATTACAGAGACGATGGTTTTCTCATAGCACTAACAGTGCTTTCTTGAAGTATTGCGAGGGACCAACGTGAAAATTTTTCTTTGCTAATTGGATCTTTCTGTATACTAGTAGCTTAGCTTTATTTTCAATTTTTTGTGCTTATTTTTTCTGCTTTACAACACTTTGGTTTCTGCTTTCTGAGTTGAATTTTTTTCTTGTTGCATTTTATTTATGTCTTTTACTGCTATTGTTTTAATTTTTGCATTATTACTTATGTTGCAAAATTTTTATTTTTCATCTTTTAGTATATGGTCAGGTTACATTGTTGGATCAATTTTGCCACAATGACACTCCTGCAAAGCATTATTTGTCAATAAAAATCAAGCTTGCATAGCTTCTATGATCTCTCTGTTGGAGGGCCCTTGAATTTGTTACATATTTTTGTTTCTATATTACGAGGAATTGGTTGTTTCCCGCTTCTTCTCACCATTTCTTCATCCATCAAGATCTTAAGTGAAAATCTATAAGTTTCCTCTTTCACGTTAAGAGATTATTCCAGTTAAATAATCATGCATACAATTTACCCTCATACTTAACAATTTTCATGAGTTACTCCCAAATTCCCGGTCATATTTCCATTAAATCCGCTCACTTCCCCCTGTTGCATAATCATTCGAGTCACGTCTTCTTGAGATTACTATTTTTGGTATGCGAAACCATGAGTTCTAATTTCTAATCTATTAAAAACAAATTTCCCCGTGGAGTCGCCAGTTTGTTGACAATTGAAAACGTCAACATAATTTCACCCACAAAGTGTTTCTAAGCCTATTATTATATAAGACTAAATAATGCTAGTAGGTGGGACCCCCTTGAACTTTTGAATATCAGATATGTTCATTTTTAATGTTATGATGATGTGCTACAAAGTTTTACATGGTTGATGAGAATATGGTTATCGTTGATACCGGTTAAGCTTTGAGATGTTGTTCCTTCATGATACTACAACCTACTATTCATTTATGGTATTTTTTCTTCTCGCACCTGTACAACAAAAATGTTAGTGCAAATTGCAGAAAGGCATTTTGAGGAAAAGAAAAATACTATATCTAATGCAAAGGAGACCTAGCTCTGCGATACTATATGCATAAAAATACTTGTTGATAGTGGTTAAGTCCTAGCTAACAAAGAAATGGCTATGAAATATTGTTAAGTTACATTTTTATCTTCATATGGTGGAAATTTTGGTCGCGCATTTGGCAAGGTGATAATGCATTGGTTATGCATTGCTTAAATGGAATCGATAGCTGATATACATATGTTATAACGTTGGTGGCTCATGGAAGTGATGGCTTCCATTTTTTATGGTGACTTTTCTATGTTTCAGGTTGATGTTGATCATGCTATTTGGTGATGATTCTATACATGATCGTTTAGATTGTGTAGTGGTCAATCAATTCATTTGAGTTATATCGGAAATGTAAACATAGGTGGCACATTTTGCAAGGTGATTGCAAATGGTTGAATTATTATGTGGACTTGGATTATGCTATGGTTTAAATGTGTTGATACTATTGATGCATTGGTTGATTAATGGTGTTAATGGAAGGATCGTTGGCATGTACTGTGGATTAAATGAGAAGAGGGTGGAGGTGAAGTCCAATTACTGCACGTCACCTTTACCCTTCTCGTTGGTCGCCACCCTAGTCGGACTATTGTTTGATCTTGATGTTGTGTTCACGCTCCAGATTTTTAGCAGGGTGAAACTGCTCAGCCACCCCTCGTCTTAAGGATTTCGATTAACAGGTATGTCTCTTTTGGCCATTCTTGACTTCACTCTGGTTATGAAATGATTTTGGCTCAGTTGTGTGGGTTTTTGTTTGTCTTGAGTGCTACAATTGTGTGGAATTTTGGATTTGAATGGAATATAGATGGTTCGGCTTATATCAATTAAGTTTGTTGGATTGTTGGTCTTCTTGGGTGATAGTTATTTATTACCACTGCATTTTGGTTGAAGGGTTTTGTTTAAAATCATGGCTAGATGATTGTCTTCATAGTTATTGGGTTTAATTAAGAGCCATGTTTCCTTGTTTCAGCCTTGTCAAGGGACTAGCTCTCATCCACAAGAACCACAACCCCTTGTGCGTACACCTTCAGCCTCGAAGTCTCACTGAATTTAGTTTCGTTCCTCCTATGAAGGCTACTGTGCAAACCCTTAACCCTCTAGGATGGTGTTGCATAGGGAAACTTTCAAGCCTGTCAAGTTGTTTCCAGTTATTGTGGTCTATTACATTGAATACAGGCTCACCCATGGGTCATATAGACATCATGTTGGTATGGATTCCTGTCACTGCCTCTATGATATTAGCATAAACCTTACATTGCTATTTTCATTTTAAGGTCACAGTCACCTGCCTTATGCTAAGTAACTCAATGATTTTAATGGAAGGGCATCTACCCTGTGTCAATTGGATGCCTGGTTATGCATAGCTACCATGGCTTGTTTGGTTGGTTGTTTCTCTACCATAGTGGCATTTGTTAGTTGATATACAGTCACTAATATTCACACTTTTGATGTTTTGGTTGATCTATGGCATTGGTTACGAATATTGGGGTTGCTCACGCAGGTCGTGTTCTGTATAGGGTGTTCTGCAAAGTAAATTATTGGACTAGGTATATCTCATGCATCTTCTATTGTTGGTTGAATAGACCTGAGTGCGCACATCTTGGTCAATCACGATTAGCTAAATCAATAGATCGATATGATTTATTGAGTTATATCGTGGTTGTATGTTGTTGTGTGATTAGTGGAATTGTTGCACCATGAAGTTTTATCAGCTACACACCATGCGTAGTATGGGTGACTTGTTTTCATGCTTAATGATATCCACTAAGTTTTAAGCGCGTTATTGATTGCAAATTGACCACTGTTGATGACAAGCGTGTTGGTTATTTGCTTCGGTTTTTAAGTCACATTGAGTTGTTTTGTTTTACAGTGGCATGGTTACATTGCCTTGAAAATTTACTCCTGCATAGCCTGTGTCTAAATAGTGGTTGTTTGGTTGTATAGTCAATTATAATTTCAGTCGTGGCATGTGAGGTTTTGATTATCTTGATTATTTTTACTACCTATATATATGGGAACATATATCATTACAGGCCTTTATTGGATCTATTGCAGAAATATTGACTTCATTATTATTTTGAAAATATGACTTTTAAACATAGATTAGAGAAATGTATGGTAGTGGTGGATGTTAATGATTAGAGATTGGGAATGAGTGTTGTTGTTGACTGTTATAACATGCAAAATGTGCAAATAAAGGGAACAAAACCTATTACAAATTGTGTGAAATACTTACCTTTAATGATGGCATTGTTTTGGATATTTTATTATTAGACAGTGAACTAGTTAAATACACAAGAATCATTACTCAGTCATCTGATTGTTGGTTGATGCATATTTTATTACTGCAAAATATGTTATGGATTGCTTGATTAATCTCATGAACATTAAACATTTTTTCCCCTCTCATTATCTCATTTTCTGCTAATTACAACCTCCTCCCATATCCCATATTCATTTTATTCACCCCCTGTTATGATATTGATCACAACTAAGAGAATTTTTGTGTTAAGATTGGGAAAAAGTGGTAGATTTATGTGTGGGTCACAGTGAAGTTTATTGGTTTTCTTACAGTTGATTGTTGTTATCATTGAGCTGCTATGATCTCTCTCCTGGAGGGCCCTTGAATTTGTTACATATTTTTGTTTCTATATTACGAGGAATTGGTTGTTTCCCGCTTCTTCTTGCCATTTCTTCATCCATCAAGATCTTAAGAGAAAATCTATAAGTTTCCTCTTTCACGTTAAGATATTATTCTAGTTAAATAATCATGCATACAATATACCCTCATACTTAAAAAATTTCATGAGTTACTCCCAAGTTCCGGGTCATATTTCCATTAAATCCACTCACTTCCCCCTGTTGCATAATCATTCGAGTCACGTCTTCTTGAGATTACTATTTTTGGTATGCGAAACCATGAGTTCTAATTTCTAATCTATTAAAAACAAATTTCCCTGTCGAGTCACTAGTTTGTTGACAATTGAAAACGTCAACATAATTTCGCCCGCAAAGTGTTGCTAAGCCTATTATTATATAAGACTAAATAATGCTAGTAGGTGGGAGCCCCTTGAACTTTTGAATATCATGTATGTTCATTTTCTGTTATGATGATGTGCTACAAAGTTTTACATGGTTGATGAGAATATGGTTGTTGTTGATACCGGTTAAGCTTTGAGATGTTGTTCCTTCATGATACTACAACGTGCTATTCATTTATGGTATTTGTTCTTCTCGCACCTGTACAAAAAAAATGTTAGTGCAAATTGCAGAAAGGCATTTTGAGGAAAAGAAAAATACTATATCTAATGCAAAGTAGACCTAGCTCTGCAATACTATATGCATAAAAATACTTGTTGATAGTGGTTAAGTCCTAGCTAACAAAGAAATGGCTATGAAATATTGTTAAGTTACATTTTTAACTTCATATGGTGGAAATTTTGGTCCCGCATTTGGCAAGGTGATAATGCATTGGTTATGCATTGCTTAAATGGAATCGGTAGCTGATATACATATGTTATAACGTTGGTGGCTCATGGAAGTGATGGCTTCCATTTTTTATGGTGACTTTTCTATGTTTCGGGTTGATGTTGATCATGCTATTTGGTGATGATTCTATGCATGATCGTTTAGATTGTGTAGTGGTCAAGCAGTTTATTTGAGTTATATCAGAAATGTAAACATAGGTGGCACATTTGGCAAGGTGATTGCAAATGGTTGAATTATTATGTGGACTTGGATTATGCTATGGTTTAAATGTGTTGATACTATCGATGCATTGGTTGATTAATGGTGTTAATGGAAGGCTCCTTGGCATGTACTGTGGAGTAAATGAGATGAGGGTGGAGGCGAAGTCCAATTACTGCACGTCACCTTTACCCTTCTCGTTGGCCTCTACCCTAGTCAGACTATTGTTTGATCTTGATGTTGTGTTCACGCTCTAGATTTTTAGCAGGGTGAAACTGCTCAGCCACCCCTCGTCTTAAGGATTTCGATTAACATGTATGTTTCTTTTGGCCATTCTTGACTTCACTCTGGATATGAAATGATTTTGGCTCAGTTGTGTGGGTTTGTGTTTGTCTTGAGTTCTGCAATTGTGTGGAATTTTGGATTTGAATGGAATATAGATGGTTCGGCTTATATCAATTAAGTTTGTTGGATTGTTACTCTTCTTGGGTGATAGTTGTTTATTACCACTGCATTTTGGTTGAAGGGTTTTGTTTAAAATCATGGGTAGATGATTGTCTTCACAGTTATTGGGTTTAATTAAGAGCCATGCTTCCTTGTTTCGGCCTTGTCAAGGGACTAGCTCCCATCCACAAGCACCACAACCCCTTGTGCGTACACCTTCGGCCTCGAAGTCTCACTAAATTTAGTTTATTTCCTCCTGTGAAGGCTACTGTGAAAACCCTTAACCCTCCAGGATGGTGTTGCATAGGGAAACGTTCGAGCCTGTCAAGTTGTTTCTAGTTATTGTGGTCTATTACCTTGAATACGGGCTCACCCGTGGGTCATATAGCCATCATGTTGGTATGGATTCATGTCACTGCCTCTGTGATATTAGCATAAACCTTACATTGCTATTTTCTTTTTAAGGTCATAGTCACCTGCCCTATGCTAAGTAACTCAACGATTTTAATGGAAGGGCATCTACCCTGTGTCAATTGGATGCCTGGTTATGCACAACTACCATGGCTTGTTTGGTTGGTTGTTTCTCTACCACAATGGCATTTGTTAGTTGATATACAGTCACTAATATTAACACTTTTGATGTTTCGGTTGATGGATGGCATTGGTTATGAATATTGGGGTTGCTCACGCAGGTCGTGTTCTGTATAGGGTGTTCTGCAAAGTAAATTATTGGACTAGGTATATCTCATGCATCTTCTATTGTTGGTTAAATAAACCTGAGTGCGCACATCTTGGTCAATCACGATTAGCTAAATCAATAGATCGATACGATTTATTGAGTTATATCGTGGTCGTATGTTGTTGTGTGATTAGTGGAATTGTTTCACCATGAAGTTTTATCAGCTACACACCATGCGTAGTATGGGTGACTTTTTTTCATGCTCACTGATATCCACTAAGTTTTAAGCGCATTATTGATTGCAAATTGACCACTGTTGATGACAAGAATGTTGGTTATTTGCTTTGGTTTTTAGGTCACATTGAGTTGTTTTGTTTTACAGTGGCATGGTTACATTGCCTTGAAAATTTACTCCTGCATAGCCTGTGTCTAAATAGTGGTTGTTTGGTTGTATAGTCAATTATAATTTCATTCGTGGCATGTGAGGTTTTGATTATCTTGATTTTTTTTACTACCTATATATATGGGAACATATATCATTACCGGCCTTTATTGGATCTATTGCAGAAATAGTGACTTCATTATTATTTTGGAAATATGACTTTTAAACATAGATTGGAGAAATGTATGGTAGTGGTGGATGTTAATGATTAGAGATTGGGAATGAGAGTTATTGTTGACTGTTATAACATGCAAAATGTGAAAATAAAGGGAACAGAACCTCTTAAAAATTGTGTGAAATACTTACCTTTAATGATGGCACTGTTTTGGATATTTTATTATTAGACAGTGAACTAGTTAAATACACAGGAATCATTACTCAGTCATCTGATTGTTGGTTGATGCATATTTTATTACTGCAAAATATGTTATGGATTGCTTGATTAATCTCATGAACATTAAACATTTTGTCCCCTCTCATTATCTCATTTTCTGCAAATTACAACCTCCTCCCATATCCCATATTCATTTTATTCACCCCCTATTATGATATTGATCACAACTAAGAGAATTTTTGTGTTAAGATTGGGAAAAAGTGGTAGATTTATGTGTGGGTCACAGTGAAGTTTATTAGTTTTCTTACAATTGATTGTTGTTATCATTGAGCTGCTATGATCTCTTTGCTAGAGGGCCCTTGAATTTGTTACATATTTTTGTTTCTACATTACGAGGAATTGGTTGTTTCCTGCTTCTTCTTGCCATTTTTTCATCCATCAAGATCTTAAGAGAAAATCTATAAGTTTCCTCTTTCACGTTAAGATATTATTCTAGTTAAATAATCATGCATACAATGTACCCTCATACTTAACAATTTTCATGAGTTACTCCCAAATTCCTGGTCATATTTCCATTAAATCCGCTCACTTCCCCCTGTTGCATAATCATTCGAGTCACGTATTCTTGAGATTACTATTTTTGGTATGCGAAACCATGAGTTCTAATTTCTAATCTATTAAAAACAAATTTCCCTATGGAGTCGCCAGTTTGTTGACAATTGAAAACGTCAACATAATTTCACCCACAAAGTGTTGCTAAGCCTATTATTATATAAGACTAAATAATGCTAGTAGGTGGGACCCCCTTGAAATTTTGAATATCAGGTATGTTCATTTTCTGTTATGATGATGTGCTACAAAGTTTTACATGGTTGATGAGAATATGGTTGTCGTTGATACCAGTTAAGCTTTGAGATGTTGTTCCTTCATGATACTACAACCTGCTATTCATTTATGATATTTGTTCTTCTTGCACCTGTACAACAAAATTGTTAGTGCAAATTGCAGAAAGGCATTTTGAGGAAAAGCAAAATACTATATCTAATGCAAAGGAGGCCTAGCTCTGCAATACTATATGCATAAAAATACTTGTTGATAGCGGTTAAGTCCTAGCTAACAAAGAAATGGCTATGAAATATTATTAAGTTACATTTTTATCTTCCTATGGCGGAAATTTTGGTTGCGCATTTGGCAAGGTGATAATGCATTGCTTAAATGGAATTGGTAGCTGATATACATATGTTATAACATTGGTGGCTCATGGAAGTGATGGCTTCCATTTTTTATGGTGATTTTTCTATGTTTCGAGTTGACGTTGATCACGCTATTTGGTGATGATTCTATACATGATCATTTAGATTGTGTAGTGGTCAAGCAGTTTATTTGAGTTATATCAGAAATGTAAACATAGGTGGCGCATTGGCAAGGTGATTGCAAATGGTTGAATTATTATGTGGACTTGGATTATGCTATGGTTTAAATGTGTTGATACTATCGATGCATTTGTTTGATTAATGATGTTAATGGAAGGCTCGTTGGCATGTACTGTGGAGTAAATGAGATGAGGGTGGAGGCGAAGTCCAATTATTGCATGTCACCTTTACTCTTCTCGTTGGCCGCCACCCTAGTCGGATTATTGTTTGATCTTGATGTTGTGTTCACGCTCCATATTTTTAGCAGGGTGAAACTGCTTGGCCACCCCTCATCTTAAGGATTTTGATTAACAGGTATGTCTCTTTTGGCCATTCTTGACTTCACTCTGGTTATGAAATTATTTTTCCTCAGTTGTGTGGGTTTGTGTTTGTCTTGAGTGCTGCAATTGTGTGGAATTTTGGATTTGAATGGAATATAGATGGTTCGGCTTATATCAATTAAGTTTGTTGGATTGTTAGTCTTCTTGGGTGATAGTTATTTATTACCACTGCATTTTGGGTGAAGGGTTTTGTTTAAAATCATGGTTGGATGATTGTCTTCACAGTTATTGGGTTTAATTAAGAGCCGTGTTTCCTTGTTTCAGCCTTGTCAAGGGACTATCTCCCATCCACAAGCACCACATCCCCTTGTGCGTACACCGTCGGCCTCGAAGTCTCACTAAATTTAGTTTCGTTCCTCCTGTGAAGGCTACTGTGCAAATCCTTAACCCTCCAGGATGGTGTTGCATAGGGAAAATTTCGAGCCTGTCAAGTTGTTTCCAGTTATTGTGGTCTACTACCTTGAATACGGGCTCACCCGTGGGTCATGTAGCCATCATGTTGGTATGGATTCTCGTCACTGCCTCTATGATATTAGCATAAACCTTACATTGCTAATTTCTTTTTAAGGTCACAGTCACCTACCTTATGCTAAGTAATTCAACGATTTTAATGGAAGGGCATCTACCCTATGTCGATTGAATGCCTGGTTATGCATAGCTACCATGGCTTGTTTGGTTGGTTGTTTCTCTACCACAGTGGCATTTGTTAGTTGATATACCATCACTAATATTCACACTTTTGATGTTTCGGTTGATGGATGGCATTGGTTACGAATATTGGGGTTGCTCACGCAGGTCGTGTTCTGTATAGGGTGCTCTGTAAAGTAAATTATTGGACTAGGTATATCTAATGCATCTTCTATTGTTGGTTGAATAAACCTGAGTGCGCACAACTTGGTCAATTACGATTAGCTAAATTAATAGATCGATATGATTTATTGAGTTATATCGTGGTCGTATGTTGTTGTGTGATTAGTGGAATTGTTGCACCATGAAGTTTTATCAGCTACACACCATGCGTAGTATGGGTGACTTGTTTTCATGCTCAGTGATATCCACTAATTTTTAAGCCCATTATTGATTGCAAATTGACCATTGTTGTGACAAGCGTGTTGGTTATTTTCTTCGGTTTTTAAGTCACATTGAGTTGTTTTGTTTTACAGTGGCATGGTTACATTGCCTTGGAAATTTACTCCTGCATAGCCTATGTCTAAATAGTGGTTGTTTGGTTGTATAGTCAATTATAATTTCAGTCATGGCATGTGAGGTTTTGATTATCTTGATTATTTTTACTACCTATATATATGGGAACATATATCATTACAGTCCTTTATTGGATCTATTGCAGAAATATTGACTTCATTATTATTTTGGAAATATGATTTTTAAACATAGATTGGAGAAATGTATGGCAGTGGTGGATGTTAATGATTACAGATTGGGAATGAGTGTTTTTGTTGACTATTATAACATGCAGAATGTGCAAATAAAGGGAACATAACCTCTTACAAATTGTGTGAAATACTTACCTTTAATGATGGAACTGTTTTGGATATTTAATTATTAGACAGTGAACTAGTTAAATACATAGGAGTTATTACTCAGTCATCTGATTGTTGGTTGATGCATATTTTATTACTGCAAAATATGTTATGGATTGCTTGATTAATCTCATGAACATTAAACATTTTTTTCCCCTCTCATTATCTCATTTTCCTCTAATTACAACCTCCTCCCATATCCCATATTCATTTTATTCACCCCCTGTTATGATATTGATCACAACTAAGAGAATTTTTGTGTTAAGATTGGGAAAAAGTGGCAGATTTATGTGTGGGTCGCAGTGAAGTATATTGGTTTTCTTACAGTTGATTATTGTTATCATTGAGTAGTGACCATATCTCTCCCTTTTCATTATATCATTTTTTTTCTCTAATTACAAACCCCTCATGTATCCCTGAACATTTTTTCCACCCCCCTTCTCATTGATTAACATTAGAACAGTTTGTATGGATTGGATTGCATGAGCCTGATACATTCTGAGCCAAATCTATTTCGGATTTTTAAGGAGTTATCATGCATGGATATTTAAAAGAATATTTTCTAATTGTTAACATATGCAGGATGAGAGTTTTCAGTCGGGGAAGCCATGGCTGAGGAAACAAAGGTAGAGGTAACTGGAACCGAGGCCCAAGGAGGCCTAGGTTCTCAATACATTTTGATAGTGATTCTGAAGAGCTTGGACAATTGTTCCATGTTGGGTTATTTAATTGGATTGGACATGGAATAGTCAAACCGAGGCCTGAAAGGCCTCCCTTCCAATCCCCTCAAGCCCCCAGTATACTTGTGCCTCCTCATGTCTCTTTACAACTTGAAGTCCCAGAAAATAATGGGTGGCAGGAGATTGTTCACCCGACAGTCTCCCCACACCGTGGCTGGCTAAACTTAACCTTGCCTACTCCCCCACCTTTGAACCCTATTGCCCAAGCTTCCCCTAACCACTCACCAGTGCAATCCTCCCATGCAAACAAGAGATTGAAGATTGAAGCCCACCATGCATCTGATAAAACAAAAGTTGTTGCTTCCCCTTCCTCACCCTCCGATGAGTTTGACAAATCTGTGTCTTCAAGGATGCATTTGAGGGATGATTTTTCCCATGTGATCAGTGAGATAAATCCTAAAGGCTCAACCCAACTCAAGGCAATTTCAGGGAAATCAGGAGGTGACAACAACAACCAAGGAAGGGTTGCTTCACAGACACAAAAATATGGTTTTTAAATTTTATGTTATTTATTGTTTTATGACAGTGGACTCCATGGATTTTGGACAACATGTTTTATTTTGATATATGAGTATTAGTTTGAAATATTTTCAAATTTATGAGCTAAAATTGTCAAAGGAAAATGTGTTTTGAAGGAAGGCACAAGGGGTGTGTTTTCTTAACAAATGGACTATGTTATGATGTGATGATTGTTATCATTAAAGGAGTCACAAGGGGATCCCACCTATTAGTTATTATTTAATTATGACCCTATTATGATTATTACTTTTTCCCCTCTCCTTAACTAAAGTTAGTTAAGGCCTTATGTTAACTTAACTAATAAGTTAGTTCAACTACTCTAACCAATTCTAAATTGTTAAAAGCTGAACAAAGGGGAGGAACAAGAGGAGGATAGAAGCACAAAGAATGATAAGGTTTCCTCTTTGAGTTTATGTTCAGATAGTTTAGTTTTCATTCATTCATATATTCATCATAGCCTAATTCTCTTTTGTGATAGCAGGGTCTTATTGTAGACAACAATATTGAGGGCTGAATCAAATCATTCAGACACTTGTTCTTCAGAGGTGTTGATCTATATTTGATAGTCTATGTAGACTTGTCTATTTATGAATTAAATTTCATGACTGATAAAGGCTATTGTGTAGAGTCGAATGGGAAGCAATCTGTGGCAAGATGATCCATCTTTTAGAGTTCAGTTTTGGTTTTCTGTCAGAGGTACTTTTGTATGTTCCATCGGGGATTTCTAAGTTTGAATTTAGTCCAATATTTATTTGTGAATTCTTGTAAAGACAATGACTCTTTGGTGAATTGGAATGAAATAAGGGATTACTTTATGTATCATCTATCTTGATTATGATCTTGGTGTCTTTACTTCTGTTCTTACATTTATTTCAGCAACTGATATTTTCAGAAAAATACATAAAAAGTGAATTTCCAGCAAGCTTTTTGTTGATAAAAGACTAGCCTAAGAACTTGTAATTAATACTTGTGAGTTGGGATATATATTTTTGTTGGATATAAACATAGGGTGATATTCCCGTCTACTTTACTTTAGCCAAGTAAAGTATGAAAATGATTGAGTAAGATCAATTAATATCTTATCCTCAACACGTGGTATATGACATACAAGGCCACCGCACTAGTGGGGAAAACAAGGTCTCTGAAAAAGATGAATATGGATTTACTAAAGGAATTTCAAAATCCCAAGTCCTAATATAAGTGTATAAATGAGATCAAGGAGATTAAGCAGAGAGAAGGGGAAACCATGTGGGACTATGACCAATAGTTTAAGATTTTTTTGGATAGGTTGATGTTCCATATTCAGGATGTGAAACATAGAGAATGGTTTATTGAGAGGTTTCTTCCCCATGTTCAAGTCCCACTCACCCAACAAAAGGTGACGAATCAAGAAGAGGAAGTATAGATTGAGATGCGCTTGGAGGACACACCAGGAGGTACCAAGACATCAACGGGATTGGAATAGATTCCATCACAACTTGTCAACTTGATGATGCAATTGCAAGATATCAAAAAGACAAAAGTTGTGTGTGAGCACATATAGTGTACCACATGTCACGTTGATGGGCATCGCAGGGATGAGTTTCCTATACTTATAAATTATGTGGCGACAAGCATGCTGATTCCATTTCCAACTAGACAGTCAGAATGGTGTGATATATGTTGAAAGTGGGTCCATGTACCAGTCTGTTACTCGACATTACAGAAGTATCAAGAGATGCATCATAATTCGTTCTGTTAGTTCTATAAATCTGTGGGACATGATGTCAATAAATGTCGATCACTCCAACTGATGAAATACAATACCTTTGATGCATTCTAGTTATAATAAGAATAGAAGGGTGGTGATCATGGTAGTGATAAGAGAGGTGGATACCAAGGAGGTCCCATAGGTGGATATGGGTGTGGGCGTGGTCGAGGATATGGAGGAGGGGGAGGTAGACCCCCCACTTTTTTCAATTGTGGAGAAATTGTTCATTTATCAAGGTTTTGTATGAAACAACATGTACTTTATGCATACTTATACAGTCCTGATCATGTCACAGAGGACTGTCCTAACTTAGTGAAGAAGTGGGAAGAAAATAATATGCATTGCAATATGGTGCATGCAAAGTCACACATGAATAAGAAGAAAGATGAGGAAGTTGATGTTCGGGTAGTAACCCGAGGAGTAGCGAGATAGTAGAATACTTCAAGCATGGTGAGAGCTCGAGTCTGAAGTCGGAGGGGAATATAAGGAGGGAAACATATCCCCCTCCTAAGTTTTATTTTTACTAGCAAAAAAACGTTTCTACATGAAGCGTGAAGAACTATTGAAGAATAAAGAGAATGAAAATAATTGCAGTGCACAACATAAAGATCACTAGAGGAGGCTCAAATCCATGAAGAAGTGCAGTATGCGACATAGAGTTCACTGGAAGAGGCCAAAATCTAGGAAGAAGTGCAATACACAACACAGAGGTTTCTAGAAGAGGCTTACTCCAAGGAGGAGATACAATGCACTATGAAAAGGTCACCATAGGTAGTCTGTATGCATGAGTAGATGTAGTGCACCATGCAGAGGTCAATGGAAGAAGAAAAAAAGTAGGAAGAGTTTTGATGCATCGAGAAAATGGAAAAGGAGGAACATCATATTGAAGAGTTGAAGTGCACAACACATGAATAAGTTGTTGGACAGTTTGTTTTCATTGATGTCAACCCTTGGAGCATTCAATATACCCCAGAGTTATGATCGATATTGATGGTGAGTTGGTTTTAATTGATATAAAAAAGAATGGTTGATGTCAATAGATGTGATGGGTGCAGTTGATGAAGTCTACATGAATCCCCAAAGGTGTGTTCATGGAACTCAAAGTTAATAAAGGACTAAGGACATGAAGGACAATGTAAATGAAGGTAATACACTCATAGATGGATAGTCATCATCGTTTTTTTTCAACGGTAGGTGGTATGATGTGTGGTTCCTCACAGTTAGGGAGATATTCCCTCATGAAGTTGGAAACCCAGAAGAATGGTTAAGAAGCCCCTAATTTGTTACAATTCATTAATGAAATGGTAAAGTGGTTGTAACAAGAAAGTTCAAGAAGTCGTAAGATTAAGGAGAGAAGTTACTTGGAAAAAGTATAAATACACCTCAAGGAGTCTCTCATAAGGACATAAAAACATTCATTGAATATTTGTCTTGTGAGAACATTTTGGTCTATTGGAGAATATGAGATCGAGTCTGAGGAAATGGAGAAAGTGAAAAGGAAGAGCAAAAGTTTCAGAGTTTTAGAGAGATAGGGTTTTTTTGTAACCCTAATTAAGAACACCCTTGCGTGTCAGCTTGAGGGTGTCATGCAACACAACCTCGTAGGTTGTCTAGGGATCAACATGCAAGGCCCCACTAGAAAGCATTCTTGGTCCCATGAGGACAAGACTTAAGAGGGAAAATATGGTAGTGCCAGGTTGTTGAGGACTGAGTTAAAGTTACAGGTATGTGTATCAGGATCAGAGGAACCAAGTTAGTTACTGATGTAAAGGTAAGTTATTATATGTCTTATGAGGTTGCATCTTGGTGATATTTTGAAATATGCTTGAGGCATGACTTTGTGATTTTTGGTATAAGCCTTGAGGCACATTTTGGATGTATGATACATGTTGGTTGAGGTACATTGTTGGTGCATGTCTTGGATATATTCGCACATGGTTTATGATAATTGGTTGAGGCATATTATGAGTGATATGTCACATGTTTGAGGTACATGGTATATGGATGATTGTCATGGTGTTTAAGGTATATGTTAGCACATGTATGAGATACATCTCTTGGTGATGCTGGTACTTGGTTGAGGTACAACATTGATAGAACTTTCTTGGTATATATTATGGTACATGGTGTATGGAATGATTGAGACATATCATGAGTGATATGGTATATGGTTGAGATACATTGTTGATACATGGTGTGGTGTTTTCACATGGTATAGCACAGGTTAGGTTGATACAAGATTGGTACATGGTATGGTGTTGATGTACATGGTACAAGTTTTAGTGCATGGTTGATGCACTTGTTATGGTACAAGTTGTGGTACACGGTTGATGTTTGGTATGGTAAATGTTGATGGCTTGGTACATGCTTTGGTACATGGTTGAGACATATATATTGTATGATATTTTGGTGATATTTGTACATGCTTAATACACATTTGACACATGACTAGAGGCATGGCTTGGTGATGTTTGAGAATCTAGATGAGAGGTGTTCTTGGTGACAGGTTGATGGTATGACAGTGAAATATTGATGTGATAGGTTGACAGTGACAATTTGGATACAATGATAGGTTGGATACAGTAAAAGGTTGGATACAATGACAGGATGGATACAGTGACAGGTAGATAGTGATAGGTTGATAGTGGCGGTGATTATGGTAGTGACAGTTTGGTCTACATTTATATTGTAGGGTAGCATGATGGGGTAAGGAAAGGGAGTTCCATCCTCCTTCTAGTTGGTGCCGGAGAAATCAAGGAGTTGGATCTTCCTTCAGGTTGGAGCTTAAGAATCAAGGGCTTGTAGCCTCCTTCTGGTTGGAGCTAGAGAATTCAGGGAGTTGTAGCTTCCTTCATGTTGGAGCATGTATATAAGGGGTTGGATCATCCTTCAAGTTGTAGCTGGAGAATTGGGAAGTTGGTTCTTCCAATGAATGTATTCTTGTTAATATATAAGAAATTATTTCATCATTTTCTCCCATTTGGGTTTCCACATAAATTATGGTGTACTGTGTATTTGATGTGATGTGATTTTTCTTATGTTTATATGCTCATGATATATTAAATGAAATCATAGATGATGCATTTATGATATATCGCTGATAAATTTGAAGTTTATATATTGTGGTTAAAAGTGGTAAAAGTACTCATATTGGTTCACCCCCCACCTCTCAGTATTCCAACAGAAGCATTGCATGATTTGGGTCATGAGACAGATACAAAAGATCAAGTAAGTAATTTCTTACATTGTTGTTAGAGGTTTCTCAATGATCATGACATTGTGAATAATTTAGCCTAGATGTTGGTCACTTGTATGGGGAAAGGCATGACACAGGACTATATTATCTCCCCTACCAAAAATAGATCTATGCCAAGTCAGTAAGAAAAAGCACACAAGGAGTGAATTCGAGATGACAACAGAGCTTGGTGGCTATGACATTGATGGATTCATGTTGGATTTGGGTTTTGACGTGAATATTATGCCAAAGAAGTCATGGGAGGTGATAGGTAAACAAAAATTGGTCAGCTCACCCATTCATCTTCGGTTGGAAAACCAATACAAGATCTACCCCATAGGTCGACTAGATCAAGTGGAAGTGAATATACAAAGGGTGAAAACAAATGAAAAATTTGAGGTCATAGAGTTTATAAATGAATCTAAACCATACCCTACATTTATTGGAATCGACTGGCTCTTCGATAACAATGCAATGATAAATTTGAAGAAAGGACATACGTCATTTGAGACAGACACCTTGCACGTAGTCACACTGATGGATATGAATGAAAGAGACATATACAACGAGCCAGTGGATGAGGATGCACAAAGCTCAGTCATTGAAAAAATCTCTAATATCATTGGGCATAGGTAGGATTACATCAATCCCACCATAGATGGATACTTAAGTTGGAAGAACGTCAAGTATTATGACATTGATTCTGAAGATGCCATGGAAATATGGAAAAACAAGTTGTGTTAACTCTCCAAGAATTCACTCTAGACTGTAAATATGGTGAGATTGGTAAAATACAACTTGATTTATAATAGGTTTAAAATTAGGGATCAACAAAACTTGAACATAAAGGAGAAGAAAACAGAGGTCACTGCAGATCAGTGATGGACCTTTGGGAAATGGAGTCATGAACACTCTACTCATTGAAGGTATTTAAGCTACTTATCATACAACACAATCATATGTCGATAGATGGAAGAACAAAGATGGAAAATTGAAGATAGAAATCTCACTAAACATAGATCCTATCGATTTAATGAATCAACAAATACTTGAATATAAACAATGATTGATGGGAAAAATACAACAGATCCTCAGTTTCTTAGGAATCCATAAACCATTGACATCTTTTTATCCTCAAAGTTATGATATATTCAAATAAGAAGACACATAAAACACAAAATTACACTCTGAAAATTACATCTCTCATCATTCTTCAATAGAAGTGATGAATACAAAAAAACACCCCTTTGGCTTACAAACTGATATATACAGTTCTCTGCTTCTAAATCCCTCTCAGGTTTTTGAAAAACTGAACCTTTTTCAAATTACAAAATTCTTAATTAAATAACAAAAATCATAACCAATTGTTCCTAGTTTGCTAGGAATAAAATAAATTCAAATCATAAGACATAAGTAGGTTTTCGAATAACTGAGTTTACTGAGGTCAAATATCCTTGGAATCTGGAACTGTCTTTGACTGCCCTATCTGTCCTACAACCTGTACATTTGATCCTTTTCATTTTCCTTGAAATATGCCAATTGTACCATATCTTATCCTTGAATTTTCGACAGATGTTGTTAGCGGATGATTATATTCAAATGATTCCATAAAAGCAGGGATACTCTTCCATATCATCTAGAGATATGCTTCCAAGTCTTTATTGTTAATTTCAATGTTCAAGATATGCTCCTAAACATCCCGCAACTGTTAATTAGTTGTTGCCACCTGTGTTTTACTCTTCTACAAAATAATTTGAGCTTCGAGGACTCATACCCTGGCATCCTCCATTTGTTTTACCCCTACATATTTCCACTCCATTTATGAGTTAACCTATTTTCCCGCCATTATAATGTGCTAAATTAAGTGTTGAAGGGAAACCTTTGTAAGGGACAAACTATGCTAATCTAGCAGAACTTGCAGCATGAATTAAGGTAGCAATATTATCAATGGACTGCTACAAACTGCTATGTAGATATTGTGCATCTTGTGAATCCTGGATGCCACTATGAAGTTGTAGGCTTCCCTTCTTTTTCCTTTTCTTTGTTCTTTTGATAAATAACGCCCCCCTCAACAAGTTTAAGAGCACGCAAATGAAGAAATGCAATTGCATTGAGACTAATATCCCTGTTGAATTAGAGAGGCATTTTCTATGTAGTTACTATTCCTAAAGCATAACCACCAACACCAACATTGTCATAAGAACCCCATCGAGTTGTTGTTGCAGCCTATTGAAGTTATAGAGGTCCCTTTCTCTTATCCCCATGTTTCATAGCATGCTTAGTGGCCTTATTAACTAATGAAAATGTTGGGAAGGAAGCTTCATCTTTGACCCTAAGGCCCCAAGAATCAACATTGATTCATTGATGATGGGGATCATGTGGATTTCTTAGTGCAAGCACTGCCACATCACCCCGGATAGCCATGAAAAATTATGGATTGGCTTCACAATGGATTCGAAATGCATTACCTTGGGGCTCAACATCTTTGAGTAAACAACACAACCTCATTCAAATCATCAAGATGATAAGGACCCAACATCACCTTATCCTTCTCTGCACGTCCATTCCTCAATGCTTGGCCTGTAGCTTGTTTATAAGGGTAGATGTAGGAAATCATGCCTCGTTCTTCACTTTCACACTCTAAGAAGTATCCTCTGGGAACCACTATCTCTCAATATTCAATGTGTAAAGGCTACTCTTCTGAAAATGGTGATCCTGATATTAGTATATCTTCCTTATCATTTGACATACGTGTATTACTTCTTGGTGAGCGTCCATTTAGACACCTCGAAATCGACCAACTACAACCAAACATCAAAATTTATTGTTGGTGATGATACCTATGTTGGACACACCTACCACACTTAGAGGGGGGGGGGTGAATGAGTGTGGGGATCTTTTTCCCAAAACTTCCCTCTTACACAAAAACTCCTTAGTTAACATTAAACATTTTCTCATTACTCATTGTTGTCATTTATAATAAGTTAGATGTGAGTACATATCAACAACATATATCAGAAACATATCATCAACAAATCATCTCCATAAGGAACACAAATAACACAAGATGTATGTGCAATTTTTCTTTTTATTATGGACTTCAATCCGGGGGTTTTTCAGCAACAAGTTAATAGAGTACATGTGGTATACCCAGGGAGGTAATATGGGGTACCTAGGGAGGTACCCAATGGGAATGTAGTTATGTGTTATTAGTGGAAGTCATTTAATATATGGGAATGTGGTCATTCAAT
>SNQJ01S0049991.1:142750-159369 GCA_010110895.2 Picea sitchensis | reverse complement strand
GTGCATAGCGCTTTGTAATTTTTTGGCCATTTTGCATAGTTTTGACCCTTTTGCTGTGCTGTGGAATTAATCCTTGTGCCATGAACGACTGTTTTTCTATGCTGACGATGCGGAGTTCTTGTCGCCCTGTGCGGACGAAATTTCAGTGATAACAATGATATTAAGAGAGCAGGGTGATATTGAAGATCTCAGAATCTGGTAATGAAAAGATTGATCATTTAAGAATCATTTTTTTGTTTTGATGACTTTCATCATGAGTTGGACAATTAGATTTATGTTAAGAAATAATCTCTAGGATGGGGAAGCACATTGATTTGTTCTCATTAAAACAAGGGTAGCATTAAAATTTCGTTAAGGATAATCGTGTCTTCTTGTGATTTTAATGAGAAAGCAGAAACAATGATTGAACATAAACTTACTTCCACTGATTTGAGTTCAATGTTTATTGTTTGGGTGCTTGAACAATTATGAATTATTGCTAATGAATAAGAATTATGATTCCCTTCAACAAATGAATGGTGATTTAGACACAATTATTTAGAAAACAAATCAAAATCAAGAAAAATAAAAAGATCCAAAATAAAAAACAGAAAAGAAAATTAAAAATATTTACAAGAGGGTGGATCAGAAATCATCAAGAGAAATATCTCTTGAGAGACTAAAAGAGAATAGAAAAATCTTTATTAATATGAGTGTAGTCCTACTCATGGCACCTTGGGTCAGGGTTGAATTGATAGTTCAAATTTACTTATCTCTTTACTTTCCATTTAAAATTTCCATGATTATACTGCGTTTATGAAAATAAATATTCATTGAAAAGTAGAGAGAAAAAGATATAAAGTGGACTTCCCTGACAACATTCATATTATGGTTCTCTTGGTGTGATCACTTGTGTTCATAACTGCATTATTACAAAGAGAAACTATGAGAAATAAAACTAAAGGAAACCTACTCCTAAACCTACTATAAACTACTAAATAGATCAAAACACTAAGTAAAATCGTATTTGCAGTGCATCCACAAGAACATCTTCAATCCTGCAAGGCATAGAAAGTCGAAAATCAAAACAAAAGAATGTAGTATTTGTCGATACAAAATAAATATGTCATGCTTACCTCCTATATATTCATTTAAAAACAAAGCAAGCACGACCTTACCATTCTCTTGAAACTTCTCGATATATGAATCCTCCAACCATTCTAAGATCGTGTCATTAGGATGCAAATTATGACTTCGACGAAATATATATATCAATGGGGAACACATCATAAGAGGATTCATGACATCAATTATATTATTGGTTTGAACACTTCCTTTGATGAGATGGACCATTTCAGAACGTGAAGCATAATCATTAAAATTCAAACTAACCAAAGAAAGAATATGCAATGTAGAGTGTTTGATCTCCATAAGAAAGAGTGCATTGTATTTTTCAAAAATAATTGTGTAAAATCATCTTGCAACATGTCTTTTTCCCATATGAGTGATGAAATTGAAAGAGCGTCAAATCCGACTTCATAAATGTTATGCTTGGAATTAATTTCACCAAATTTTGGCATATCGAAAAGATCTGATTGTGACAGAAAAGAGTAAGACACCGTGGGTAAAGAATCATGTCCACCAGAATCTAAGAAGAGATCAGGATATAAAGAGTAAAAGGAATCATAAATGAGCACATGAAAATAATCTCTTGAGCTATGATATTTAGCAATGGCATTCTCAAGAAATTCTTCTTCACTTGCCTTAAAACTTTCACTCTCTTTTGCTGATAAATTCTTCGACATAATATGATCATCTAAATTTTCCTCCCGTATGATAGATAATTCAAAACTTTCATGACAAACATCTAATCTTTCCTATGGATAAGGTATGATTTGCGGATGAAGGTTTAGGCTTTCTTCTTCCAATTGCACATCTACATTTCTAATCAGTTTCATTGGAATGTTAGAAATCTTAAGATCGTTTTCATTACCTAAGTGTTCTTCAATAAATGAATTTAAGTACTGATTAGAGCAAGAGTTAGAATAATGAGGACATTCACCTTGAACGAACATAAAATCTTCTTCCACAATGGTCGAGGACTGAAAATGCAATGATTTAGAGGAAAAACCAATTTGATTGTCAGTAAGAACCTTTTCAATAGATTCTACCTCCCTTGTTCAAAATTTTCGGATGGGTTCCTCTCATCCTGCGAACAAAATTCTTCTTGCAATTGAGTGATAGGATTTGTAACTGATTCATCATTCACGATTGAATATGACTGGATGAAAGGGATTCAAGCATCATAGAGGAGATTTAGTACAAATGACATGTCATCAAGATTAAATTTACAGAGAACATGATGGATTATTGTTGAAAATCCTTTTGGAGATGAATTTCCATTGATTAGCAAAGTCTGAAATTATTTACATAATTGATTGTAATCATAGTTTTCAAAATCATCTAAAAATTCCTCTACAAATTGAAACCAATAAAAAATGTGATATGTTGTAAAAGACTCAAACCAATGTTTAACCCAACCCCTTAAAGTAAAAGAAAACAATCTGCATAAAACCTTTAAATCAGAAATATCACGCTTGATGCATTTACACCAAAAATTGTTAATATGGTATTTAGCATATACATCCCCCCCACCATCAAAGGTGAGTTTGGACAAGTGAGAGACTGTCTCGTTGGGAATATCAGGTAATGATAAGTGGAAAGCATGTTCCAACACAATTATTTGGGGAGCGATGGGGAATTAAATACATTCGAGATAAAGACTCCTATAAGGCCAGGTTGTTAGTCTTCCCTCCTTCTAGCACCATTTGTTGACGACATAGAAGAAGCATTTATAAATCTAGAACTATGACAGGCTGAGGGGTAAAATAATTAATCATTAAATTTACTCAGCCCTCCTTCTAGCGCCATTTGTTGACGGGCATAAGTGACACATCGTCAATTGGAAGGTCAGAACCAAACTGGGGTTGCCTAATTAACCCAAGCCATTTGGAATGAATTGACCCGATAGGTTTAATGGCTCTGTTAGCCAACTAAGTCCTAAAATAAATAAAAGAAATAAACTAACCTAAAGCTATGATACTAACAATTTATGTACTAGTTAAAAATGTTCAAATGGAAACATGAATATATACAAATGATTATAAACAGTCTATATACAGTTTGCAAGGTTTACTTGTAATCTTGAGAAATGAATGTTCGTAATAGTGATTCTAACTAATATAAAGAAAGAACAAAAATCTTTTTTTGTTTTCTTTTGAATGTTTAAAAGATTTAAACTAGTAAATATTAAGCACATACAATTGAAACAACGATACATAAACAGTCAAAGCTAATTCATGCAATCATCATTTTATTAATAAATAATTTAACTAAATAACACAAAGACTAACCTATAGCTGATCAACAAAACTGAGATTATCTTTCTGTGTTGTCTGAACTCCTTCTTGTCCTGCTTGTAAGGGAAACCTGTGACAGAACAATACTAGTACTTCTAGAATAAATTCAAAGAATTGTTTGATGTGTTGGAGTGAGAATATAACAACAGAATGATAACTGATTAGAAATCTTGTGATCTTATGATAATCGATACTTATAATGAAAGGAAACTCAATTTAGAGTATTAATATTATCAATCATTTAATATCTGAAATAAATTCAATGACAATCAAATGATAGATTGATCACACATACAAAATGGAATGACAAATTATGGACAACGTCTATACAATTTAACAATATGAAACATTATATGATGACAAGGCTACAACTGAATCAACCATAATAATATCTCATAATACAGATGTAATAGAAGAACACAAATGTAATAAGCATCACACAGGTCTAAATCCAATGGTGAATTTCTCTTCCATATCCATTCCCAAAATCACATATCCATACTGTATTCTAGCAAAAGTTGTCTTTACTAATAAACAGTGACTACTATTTAAACTTGTCCTGGATTAACAACCTCTTATCATGCAATATAGAGGGTAATCCCATAAAATCAGATTGCTTTACAAAAATAGGGTAACCAAGAAACACTCTTGTAGGAGTTCTTATTATCAAAATCAATTACATAATGACATAGTTTTATCAAAACAAAAAGGAAATTACTAAACTATGCAACAAAGGATCCATGATTTCATCTTCTTGTGAATATCATCATACCTATTATTTCCCTAAAAAATTAGAAAACGAAATTGATTTTAGATAATAATTCAAACTAATATTTACAAATAGATAAGCTACATGATTCTGTAGCTAGCTACAAGATTCTGTAGCTAGTCTAAAATAGTAAAAATAAAAAATAAATCTATCTATTTTATTTTTTCAAACAGACTCAAATAAAAAACAATACCTCTGTTTACTATTTCAGTAAGGCATTTGATAAATCCAAATTTATGATGGTGAAATTTGTTGAGTTTTTAGTGATCATATTATTAGGCTGCTTAATCCTCTTGTTTGTAAAATTTTAGATTGAATTAATCTGTCCCCTACGTTTGTGATTTTTCTTGATAGTCAATATGTTTAGAACACCCTGGGTCGGCTCAATAGTAGGAGTAGGAGAAAACCTCTCCTTCAACACATCTATAACCTCCTCTAACGATTTTCTAGGCACAAAATTATATCATGACTTTTTGCACAAAGGGTTATGCGTAGCAACATAGTTTCATTTTATGGTCGCATGGTATTCATGTGGATCATCACACAGGTATTTGATAGTAGGGTTTATCCTCTGTCTATGATAGAACTCAGGCATTTTCTGCAGATCTTCAAATCCATAGAGAGGAAAGGGGAAAATAGAAAAACTCAGACGAAACAAATTTTCTGAGAAAAAGCTATCCAGAAAACGAAACATACCTCTGAAATAGATTTGTTTCTAAAGCAAATTCCCACGTGGAAGGTAAATGACCCCATTTCCAAAACTGGTTTTAAACAATTTGGACAAATGCATAACTATTTTCTTAGAAATCCTCTCGCAAAACATGTATCTATTACACACTTACAGATTTGAACTCTGCTATGTAATCATGAATGTGTAAAAACTCAGGGTTGTTCAAATCTGCACTACTACACGAGCCATGGGTGTTATCACGCATAAACGATAAAGGAAATGAGAGGTGGGTTTCTCTTTCCAATACACAAGCAGTAAGAAGAGGTCTATGAAATCGGGAGAGGCCCGATGCCTTAGGAATCAGGAGGTTATCATACTTGGCAATTAAAGTTTTGGGTGGGTAAGAAACAATGGACCACTCTGTGTAGTGAACATTAAACCCAAAATACTAAGAGCTACCTCTTCCAAAAATGAATGTGGGTTTGAGTTACGCAGTACAAAGGATGAGGTAAAATTATGAGTGTGTCAGTTCTGTACCAAGGTGATAGGATTGTGATGCGACTGGTAAGAGGAGGATGCATTTTTTTTAAATTTAATCTAAGGTTCTGTGCAATTAAGCATATCAAATGTAACAATCATATAATCAACCATAAATGAGACTCAATTATATCTTCCAAACCAAATAAATTTGTGGAAATGGATCAATCAATAAGATTACAAACTTAAAGATTTTAAAAAGTATAGATGCCTTTGAGGTGTAATCTCATTTGCAAAAGAAACAAAGAAATTCCAAATTGTAAAATGATTATTCAAGACGAAAGTTTGTTTTAATTTCATGCTTTCAGTCATGAAATTAAACAAACATATGATAAATTTAAATGAAACACTTATAGTTATCTAGGCCAATACATCTCCTTGAAACCAAAAGACAGAAACGTCTGTAATATAAGGAGGCAGCTACAAATTTTTTTATCCCTTTGTGATGACTTTTAATTATGATAAAATTTCACAAAATTGTTGGTTTCCAACAAGTAGTTGGTTTTTCCAATAACACCACACCTACAATCATACAACAACAAATGGATTTTCTAGGGACAAGATCTTCATGTCAGCTAGCAGTGCCACATGTCGTACACCATCAAGCCCTTCAAGGATGAGGTACTGTGTGATGTTTCCCCACTGGAAGTTTGTGATGCTTTGTTAGGAAAACTATATATGTGGGAGCATAATACTATTTATGAATCTCGACCCCGTAGTGTCATTGTTACTCTCCGGGGTTAGCTCTATAGAATACCAGAGGTAGTTCTGACCACTGTCTTGAAAAAAAGTGCCACAAAGTAATCTCTCATACCGCAAATTTTAGCCTCTTCATGATCTGTTCATAAGAGAAGGACAATACAATCACTACATCCTCGACCGAAGACCCTTCTATCCAACATAAATAGATCAACAATATTGTAGAAGAGAACCAAGATATTTGTATTGCACCTATAGGGGTGCCTATGCATTGTCCAATCGAGTGAAGTTATAGAAAATCCCTTCATGCTCTTCATGTTTCATATTCACCGACAGAGTACTCCCAAACTTAGGCAGATCATGCAACTATATCGGTTAAATGGTTCCAATCCCGCCAACAACAAGTTCATAAAAGCCTTCACCAAGATAAGTAGGAGAACTTCTTCAGTAAGGAAAGAAGCTCACCAAGGTTAAGATTCAACAATATCTTCCCTCGTAACTTCATGCAATGAAGACCATTGATTCCTAAGGGGGTAGTAATGATCCAAGAGAAAATTGGTGGCCACCCACCTATTTTGCTGGCTCAAAACATGGGTTTCCACCTTGGCAGTTTTTCTACATCTTTTCAAGTCCTAAACTTTCAGAGTCATTTTGAGTCCCTAAACAATGTTTTTTGGGCCCTCTATAGTCACATTGTAGGATTTAGCTAGAGTGAAAAACAACTTTGTAGTCCTAGGATATAACTTTCCAATGAGCTATCGTGCACCCCAAACATAGATCGTATGGAAACGTTACGCCCTTGGGAAGTTCATGTATCAACTACCCTCATTGGGGCCCGGAAAACATTTTGGTGTTTCATCTTCCGGGGTTAGGGTTTTGAATTTTTTTTTTAATGTTAAAAAGGAATGTAGAGACTCATTGTTAACATCATCATATTCTTGCAAATGAGCATAACCATCACATCTCTTCTCATAGATAATATGCCACCATTCTAGCGAGTCATTCACTTTGTAATTTTACAGTTTCTGTATATTTCTCTTATTAATAAAAATTGAGGATTATTTTATCTCTATGCTTATTCCAATATCTTTGTATTCATTGTTATAACCGAGGTATGTCCTGATGTAATGTCTGAAGAGCAAGGATTATGGTTAATCTTGTCTCTCAGTAGCAAAGTCTTAATTTCAAGCTATAACATGATCGAGCTGTGTCTATATCTGAGTAACATCATGTAATTGAGAAGATCCAGATGATGTTAATACAAAGAGACCCAAATTTTGAAATTATTATGTCTTCTTAGCTTCAGAATGTCATGAATGTTGATTCATATTATCTTGATGTCAGATATGTTTAATTGGATATTGTTTCTTTATGAATGCAACACAACTTTGTTTTCTGTAATGTGAGTTAGGAATGTTCACACAGTTCTAGGATTAATCGATCTTGCACAAGACTAATAAAGATACTTAGAATGTATGGATTTGTCTAAGTATTATCCTTATGGTTCACTATATTCTTTTCTTGGTTTCTCTTTGGGTGAGACTTCTTATCTCCATAGAATATGAAAATTCCATCGCTCTAGACTACTCGGTACCCCTTTTTTGGTAACCTAAGGACCCTGGTCTGATCAACTTTGCGCCAACAAAATGGTTCTGTTGTCAGGACCTGCATTAAAAGGGAACTTGGAGGGATAGTTATTCAATAGATTCATTGATATGATATTCACCAGTGGCGGGGGAAAAATTATTATGCCTTCATACGGAAAGAAGCAGAGCTACGAGGAAAATCTGTGAAAGATACATGGGAGGTTGTCTTTTACTCAGAAAGATCAAGTGACCAGTATGAGATATTTTGGGTTAAGTTTTCAGAAGAAATTTTCTACTGTATAGATAGGCTCCAAGAAGCTCTGGAATTCCAAGAATGATTCAAGAAGACCTGTGCTTGGGATACAGAAAAGATTGTAGTTCTTCATTGCTTGGATCATCTGGTAATTCTAGCGATTGATTTTTGGGTCAATACAACATTGGAAGGATACATTATCGAGTTTGTAGCTGAGAATCATAAATATTTTTCACGGGTAGAAGGATATTTCAAGAAAGACGCAAGGGGAATACTGTTGAGAGAAACACCCCTGTGGATTAATGTTTTCTTGATGAAGGAGGGGATGCTGACTATTTCCCCGACAGAGATGGCATCCTAAACACCCTCACTTGGAGTGGGGTGAGTTGGGGGTGGAATCATGGCCTGAGAGAGGGGAGAGGGTTATTTTAAAACTGAGGGAGAAAAAATAAATGTTCTCAAGGGACGAGCGAACCTTGAAAATAGACACCATAGTTGAGAAGTGGTGGCGCGAGAAGATAAAGAAAGCAATGAAATAGTCTGAGAAGTTGCAGAAAGTATTCTTACTAGGATCCTAGAGAAGTCGAAGAAGCACATAAGGAAGAGTTGCGAAAGATGAGAAGACATGAAAGAATCATCAATCAAATATTAAGTGAGAGGGAAGAAGAGAAAGAAAGAAGTCCCCAAGAGAGTGGAAAAGAAGAATAATGTGTAGGAGCATGGGAAAAGGAATTCGACATGGATTTTGTAGAAGAAAGAGAAGATTCATCCCCAATACCAGAAAATATTGGGAATCCTATTGAAGAGACCGCTCTAGAGGATGAGAACAAGACCCCCCAGATCAAAGAAACCTGCCCCGAAGCTAGTTGCACAAGCCCCAATCACCCATACCCCAAGTGTCTTCTATACAAGTGGAAAATTCCATACTACCTTGTTATGCTATTCTTGTTCCATTACAGTCAATTGGCGAGTCACAAACAGTAAGTGCGAATACTAGGAGGATATTTGGATCCTCTGGTAGATCGTAATGAAGACCATTAGGTTTTATGTTGATAGGATCAGTAAGATCAACAATGGTTGGTAATGCAGGAGGTTTGATTGCTCGATACCTATAATTCTAGGGTAAGGGAGACATAGATATTGAGCAACATTGGTTCCTATGCGAAGCAATCTGGAGGTCCAGAGGGACTTATATGTAAATAAATTAGTCAAGTTCCAGACTACCTTGAGAGGAAATACTCTCAAATGGTACATGAAGGCTATTGAGCCAAGAGTACCAGGAGCGCAAGGACAAGCGTTCACACTTGGCCAAGTATGGATAAAATCCATAACAAAGTTTAAGGTACCTCAGTTAGAACAACAAGCTTTGTCTGAGTTGCATGGAATTCAACAGAGGCAAGGTGAATCGACCTAAGAATATAGTTAGAAGTTTAAGGATGTTATAGGGAGGCTATCACATCTAATTCATGAGTATCATCAAAGAGAATGGTATATCCATTGATTGCTACCTCTGACACGAATTCCGTTAACACAAAAATGGATAACCACTTTGATAGATGCCTTGGAACAATCAATGAAGATTGAATCCATTGAAGGATATCCAGGGAGCCTGAGAGTGACCAGACCCTCAACAGATGAAAATTTGGTGCAACTATAAGGAAAAATATTGGCACTGACAAAGAAGATTCAAGAATTGAAGATACCCAGACCAGGACGATCACAAGTCTGGTGTACTGGATGCTACACATATGGACACATGGAGAACGAATGTCCATAGATGAGGGGAATGGGACCTCCTCATAATCCGATGGGACAATGACCAGTACCCACGGGAGGAATTGCACAAGTATCTGCGAATTTACCATTCCATACCCTAACCCCATATCATGCTTTTGTAGGTAATCAAGAATCATTGTCAGTTGAGTATTGCAAGATCTACTAAATTCACAGGCATGTACAAAGACAATTCCCCATTATTAATAAGTATTCAACAATAGCGAATAATGTACATTGTGAGTTTTGTGCATCTACCATGCATTCTACCAATCAGTGTAGAACATTGGATGCACTTGTGGATAGACTTGATCAAACATCATTCAAGGTGAATGAAACACCTCAGAGACCGGGAAGAGGTCAAGGAGGTGGAGCTGGAGGAGACTTCAAAGGAGGAAGAACTGGGGGAAGAATACAAGGTAGATTCTAGAACTGTGATGAGAAAGGTCACATGTTTAGGGATTGTTGTCATCCAAGGCGACCATGATGCTCTCACTGCAGAACCAATGGGCACGCAATTGAATATTTCCCAGAGCTAATTGCGAAATGGGAAGATTAGGTATGTAAACGAGGAACTAATCTTATAAGCTCAGAGATAAAAAGAGTCATTAAAGGAAAACTACCCAACATTAACATTGTTACTCGAGGGGGAGCAATGAATTTTGCAAATTCTGATAATCTGCCTTAGATCTAGAAAGCAACGCCTAAGGAGGACATGTATGATCCTATGAAACATAAGCTATTCTATAAAAATGAAATAGAAGTATTCCATAGTATCCCTGGCCCTAACATGGAAGAAAACCCCCCTCAACCTATCAATTATCCTAAGATTATGCAGTTTCCTGATTCACTCCCTGCACCTTGAAACCCCGTAGTCCTGATAAGACAACATGAGTAGTCACAAAATTTAGTTTACCTTTGGTTTCAGTTATTTTTCTGATATTCTTGAGAATGACTAGTTGACATAAAAGTTGCACAATTCCCTGTACCTAGTCCTAGGAACTGAATAATCTCTAGAAACTAGAATAAGGACTAATATTCCTGAGAAGAATAATCAGAGAGTGCAAATAAGGAAAATACAATCTGGGAAAGTGTTTAGATTAGCATCCCAACTAAATGATTTTGAGATTGAAGATGTTATGTTAGATCTAGGATCTGATATTAACATAATACCTAAAAAGACTTGGGAAGATTTAGGAAAACCCCAGTTGAAATATTCCCCAATCCAGTTGAGAATGGAAAATAAATATTGTATTTTCCCAATAGGAAGACTGGAGAATGTGGAGACATATGTTGTGGGAGTGAACACTGTAGCTGATTTTGAGGTGATGGAAATCATGGGGGATAAGGACCCTTATCCTGCACTACTTGGTATTGACCAGGTCTATGATAATCATACTGTCATTGACCTAAATAGGGATACTATGACATTCGAAGTAGACAGAATCAAAGTAGTTCATCCCTTGGATCCATATGTAGGCCCTCGATATACGGAGCCAATAGACAACAATATGGAAGGAGAATATTTGGATCAGTTATACGTTGTAACAATAGGAATGACAGAAGATTGTTGTGTATGTTCTATATTCTTTGTGCACAATGGGTTTTGAGGGGGGGTGCAGGGGAAACGCCCCCAATTTTTTTTGTCTCAGGAAACGTGTCACATTTTTGGGTGGTTTTTCCACACATGGTTTTTGCCGATGGTTTTTTATTTTTGGTTAAGGAATTAGGGTTGTTGACTAATCCAAGACATTGTGTTAGGGTTTTGGATGCCGCTGGATCCTATATGTATATTTTATTGTAAACTATGTAACACAATGAATGAATATAGAATATGTTGGTTTTCCTAGTTTGGGTTTCCAGGGGAAAAATATTTATGTAATGTTTGTATTTTCCATTGTATATTTTTTGTTCTTTTACTGAAAATCTATTTCTACTAAATATTGTATAAGGTTAAAATATACATTTGGTATCAAATATTTGTTGGCTTCAGGGGGATTCCTTTGTGGTAAAGGGTTTGGCTCGAGACAGTGATAAGCCTTGTTACAGTGGGAGATTTGTGGTATTGATTTTTCAGGTTTAAAGAAATGGCAAGAAATTTGAAAATGGAGATCGAGAAGTTTAATGGGAAAAGTTTTAAGATGTGGAAGATCAATATGGAAGATCTGTTGGTGGATAGAGATCAGTGGATCACGGTAGATCTAGGTACCACACCTACAATAACTTCAACAGATGACTTGAAAAAGTTGGATCAAAAGGAGAAGAGCACAATCTGACTATGTCTCTCAGATTCAGTATTACAGAATGTGTTAGAGGAAGCTACAACCAAGGATTTATGGGATAAGTTGGGGAATTTGTATCAGTCTAAGTCCCTAGTAAATAAAAAATTCATGAGAAATAAGATGTATAATCTGAGGATGAGAAATGGAAACTCGATGGCAGAGCATTTGAACGCTTTCAATACTGTGGTAAGTCATTTATTATCTGTTGAGATTAAAATTTCAGATGAAGATAAATGTATCAGTTTACTGTGTTCTTTTCCAGACTTGTGGGATAGACTAGTTGTGGCCATAGGTAGCAATACAAATTCCTTGAAATTTGATGAAGTGGTATCATCCTTTTTGTCGGAGGAAATGAGACAAAAGAATATGGAAGGACAAACCAAAAACGCGTTATTTGCAAGACGACATTTCCAGGAAAGAAATAGATCTAAGTTCTCAAGTGGGAGATCTAATTCTAAGGGTAGATATAAATATCCTGGAAAGTTTGTAAAGATATGTTGGATATGTGTAAAAGAATGTCACTACAAGAAGTAGTGTATATCCAAAGTTGAGAAAAAGAAGGGATCTGAAGAATCTCCTTCTACAGAAGAAAAGACCTCCAAGGATGAAGGAGGGGATGCGTACTTGGATTCTTTAAGAACACATGTAGATCATGAGGCATGGTTGGTTGAATCTGGTGCATCCTTTCATATGAATCCCCACAGGGAGTGATTCTGCAAATATGAAAGGTATGATGGAGATAATGTTTTCTTAGGTGATGATTTGACAACTAGAATCATAGGACGAGGAAAATTCAAGTTGAGGCTCATAGATAGAACGATTAGAACACTTCCTCATGTTCTGAAGATCCTAGGTTTGGCCATAAATTTGATTTATGTAAGAAAAATGGACGATGCAGGGGTAAAAACAATATTTGAAAAGGAAACCTACATGATGGTTCGAGGAGCAATGGTGTTGTTGAAGGGAGTTCAGTTTGGAACCCTGTATAAGCTGAAAGGAAACACTATTAGTGATGGGTGTAATAGTTCCATTGTTCCTGATATTGGAGTTGAAGAAGAAAGAAATACTATAGTGTCTGGAGAAAAGGTTATGTTGTGGCATCAAAGATCAGGGAATATCGGAGAGAAGGGTCTTTGAATACTACACGGTAAAGGTATGGTTGAAGGTATGTCTAACTTCTCTATGGATTTTGATTTCTGTGAACATTGTCTATATGGGAAGCAGAATCAGATAAGATTCCGTTCTTGTGCAACGAGGACAGAAGGAATTTTACAACTAGTTCATAGTGATGTTTTTGGACCTATATCGGTCCCATTATTGTGAAAATATGTGTACTATGTCTCATTTATATATTAATTCTCAAGGAATACTTGGATATATTTCCTCGGGAAGAAATATGAAGTCTTTGATAGGTTTAAAGAGTTTAAGGATCTTGCTGAGAATCAAACAAAGAAAATAATTAAGGTGATGAGGACAGATAATGGTGGAGAGTTCTACGGGAATGAATTTGAAGAATTATGTAAGAAGTGTGGTATAGAAAGGCAGAAGAATACTCCATATACACCTCAACAAAATGGAGTTGCAAAAAGGATGAACATGAAATTGATGGAAAAATCAAGGTGCATGCTCAATGGTGTCAAGTTAGGACAAGAATTCTGGGTAGAGGTAGTAGGTATTGCATGTTACCTGATCAAAAGATCACCCTCATCAACACTGGATGACAAGACTCCACAATAGGTATGGACTAGTAAGAAGCCTTCTCTCACACATCTCAAGGTATTTGGATGTGATGCATATGTTCATGTTCCAAAGGAAAACAGATGTAACCTAGATAAGAAAGATGAAAAGTGTATCTTTATTGGATATAAAGATGGTCTCAAAGGTTATAAGATTTGGAACCAAAAAACTAAGAAGGTAGTGTATAGCCAAGATGTGGTATTTAGAGAAATGAAGGATGTCGTTAAACATGAAGTCTGTTAGAAAAACAGGACCGCGGAGCAATAAAATAAAACAATTGCAGAAACAAAACAAAAAAGACACACAATACAAGAGAGACACAGATTTATGTGGTTCACCCAGTGTGGGCTACGTCCACTAGAGAAATTGCTAGGTCCTTCCTTTATTATTATCCAGCAAATGAAGGGATACAACCTACAACAAAACCCATTGTAACTTCCTCTTCTTTCTCTCATAGTCTCCNGTTCTCAAGTGGGAGATCTAAGTCTAAGGGTAGATCTAAATCTCCCGGAAAGTTTGTAAAGGTATGTTGGAGATGTGTCAAATAATGTCACTACAAGAAGTAGTGTATATCCAAAGTTGAGAAAAAGAAGGGATCTGAAGAATCTCCTTCTATAGAAGAAAAGACCTCCAAGGATGAAGGAGGGGATGTGTACTTGGATTCTTCAAGAACACATGAATATCATGAGGCATGGTTGGTTGAATCTGGTGCATCCTTTCATATGAATCCCCACAGGGAGTGGTTCTACAAATATGAAAGGTATGATGGAGATAATGTTTTCTTAGGTGATGATTCGACAACCAGAATCATAGGACGAGGAAAATTCAAGTTGAGGCTCATAGATGGAAGGATTAGAACAGTTCCTCATGTTCTGCAAATCCTAGGTTTCGACATAAATTTGATTTATGTAAGAAAAATGGACGATGTAGGGGTAAAAACAATATTTGAAAAGGAAACCTGCAGGATGGTTCGAGGAGCAATGGTGTTGTTGAAGGGAGTTCAGTTTGGAACCCTGTATAAGCTGAAAGGAAACACTATTAGTGATGTGTGTAATAGTTCCATTGTTCCTGATATTGGAGTTGAAGAAGAAAGAACTCCTATAGTGTCTGGAGAAAAGGTTATGTTGTGGCATCAAATATCGGGGAATATCGGAGAGAAGGGTCTTCGAATACTACACAGTAAAGGTATGGTTGAAGGTATGTCTAACTTCTCTATGGATTTTGATTTCTGTGAACATTGTCTATATGGGAAGCAGAATCAAATAAGATTTCCTTCTTGTGCAATGAGGACAAAAGGAATTTTACAACTAGTTCACAGTGATGTTTTTGGACCTATATCGGTCCCATTATTGTGAAAATATGTGTACTATGTCTCATTTATAGATTAATTCTTGAGGAATACTTGGATATATTTCCCCGGGAAGAAATCTGAAGTCTTTGATAGGTTTAAAGAGTTTAAGGATCTTGTTGAGAATCAAACAAAGAAAATAATTAAGGTGATGAGGACAGATAATGGCGGAGAGTTTTGTGGGAATGAATTTGAAGAATTATGTAAGAAGTGTGGTATAGAAAGGCAGAAGAATACTCCATATACACCTCAACAAAATGGAGTTGCAGAAAGGATGCACATGAAAATGATGGAAAAATCAAGGTGCATGCTCAGTGGTGTCGGGTTAGGACAAGAATTATGGGCAGAGGTAGTAGGTATTGCATGTTACCTGATCAACAGATCACCCTCATCAACACTGGATGACAAGACTCCACAATAGGTATGGACTGGTAAGAAACCTTCTCTCACACATCTCAAGGTATTTGGATGTGATGCATATGTTCATGTTCCGAAGGAAAACAGGTGTAACCTAGATAAGAAAGATGAAAAGTGTATCTTTATTGGATATAAAGATGGTCTCAAAGGTTATAAGATTTGGAACCCAAAAACTAAGAAGGTAGTGTATAGCCAAGATGTGGTATTTAGAGAAATGAAGGATGTTGTTAAACATGAAGTCATACCAAGTAATGAAGAACCAGAGAAAATAGAGTTTGATTTAAAGGATGATGAGTCAGACTCTATAAAATAATAGGAATAAGAAGAAGAATATCCTCATACTCCAATATTGAGGATATCGGTTCGAGAAAGAAGGATACCAGAAAGGTATACTCCATCTGATTTCCATTCAAAATTTTCTTTGTCTATGATTGATGATGATCCTAGAACTATCATGGAGGAAGTGGATTCAGAAGATGGAAATCTATGGAAAAGGGCCATGGATGAAGAAACAACATCTTTGGATAGGAATGAGGCTTGGGATCTAGTGGAGTTTCCGACTAGAAGAAATCCGATTGGAAGAAAATGGGTATTTAAAAAGAAGCTGAATGCAGAAGGAAAAGTGGAGAAATACAAAGCTTGGTTAGTAGAAAAGGGTTATTCCCAGGTTGAGGGAATTTATTTTGGTGATATTTTTTCTCTTGTTTCCAATTTAACCTCTATAAGAGTTTTATTATCTATTGTTTTTTCATTTTATTTTGAAGTAGAATAGATGGATGTGAAGATAGAATTCTTGGATGGGGATCTGGAAGAAAAAATCTATATGAAGAAACGAGAAGGTTATGTTGTGAAGGGAGAGAAGGAGCTGGTATGCAAGATAAAAAAGTCCATGTATGGTTTAAAACAATCACCAAGGATGTGGTATAAAAAATTTGATACTTATATACTGGGACTTGGCTTCATTGCAAGCAAAGAGGATCTCTGTGTGTATTTTAAATTAATTGGTGATCATTTGATTTATTTAGTCTTGTATGTGGATGAAATTTTGTTGATAGGAAACAAAAAACATATTATCCAGGATGTGAAAACTCATTTGTCCTCTAAATTTGACATGAAGGATCTCGGTGCTTCAAATTTCATTTTGGGCATG
>SNQJ01S0049991.1:90961-135698 GCA_010110895.2 Picea sitchensis | reverse complement strand
CGCGCCCCCGACATCTCTAGAAGAATCCTCAGGCGCAACATCAACACCCTCTCTAAAAACCAAGCCACTAGGATGGAACTAAAAGAAAACTCCCCGGCATCAGTAGACCGACAGTGGTCCAACTGTGCCACCATCCTAGCATGTAGCGTCATCCCCCAAGAAAAACTCTCCCTGACCAACACTCTCTCCAGCACCAGAAGCTGGCCACCGCTGATCCACTGGGTCGCCAGTGACCCATATACTCGTACAATCATCGCTGCTATACAACGATGCGCTAGGAAATCTATTGCCGAAATGCTCACCACCTTCCCAGACATATAGTTCTGACCTGAACAATATCTCCGGCCAACATCGGTGAGCAAAGTACTCCTAGGCAGCACCGGCTTCACTGGTAGGGGTGTTCCTCGAAAGGGGAGCCCCGTCAAGAAATATACATCCTCCACCGCAGTGAAGGGAATCTTCTCTCCCTGCATGAGGAAGCAGTGCAGTTCCGGACTCCACATCTGGATCAGGAACTGTAACAAATACTCTTGTGCCCGTATCAATGGGCACTCAAAGAACTTTAGCAACCCACATGTTGCCAAAGTTGCATGCACTCTGGGCCCCTCAATGGCCATGGCATCTCGTAGCTGGGCCCAGTCTTGCTCTCGCCACCGCACTGGCATCGTCACCACCGTCCACCTGCATACAACACAGAGCCCTATATGAGCTCATGCAACCATCAACAGTATAAAAAAGACTCATTTTTTTACACTTCAACCTTGCCTCCTAGGCACGGTTTTTGTTACCCACAGTGGCGCACACATGCGCGCCTGTTCATTACACAGGCACGCATCAGTGCGCACCTGTTTTCTTCACAGGCGCGCCCCTACGTGCGCCTGTTCACCATACAGACGCGCACAAGTGCGCACCTGTCAAACCCACAGCCGCGCACTTGTGCGCACCTGTCCAACTCACAGGTGCGCCCTTCGGGTGCACCTTAAATTCCCTCTATCGTGCCCCCATGCATGTGTATTCGGTGTACAGGCGAGCACTTATGCGTGCCTATCACCGGATCACCCGCGCATGTGGGGCCCATACCCCCTAAATACCTCTGTACGGCCCACCGTATAGCCCCTGCCCAAAAATTGAAAACCTATTTCTATGCAGGATGATCAGACCACTAACCTGACAATCACAGATCCTCAATCGGCTTCCTCATCCTCCCCGAATCTCCCAATCTCCTCTGAAAAATGCTCGTCCAGTCACTATTGCAGCAGGTACAAATGAGGTGGCAATGTGGGCCCTACAGCTATATATAGGCCTTTTTCCAAAATTCCACTCACCATTCCGGGAGCTCACAGTGTTCATTTTTCAATCCGTCTTCAGCCATAGGATCAACACCCCGTCACCTACATCACAACAGTCCCTGGGTCGCTTTTCATCCTGAGCCCCTGGGACACCTTTTTTCATCCCATGGTCAGGTATGCATGCGCATAGTCACACTTGTCAAATACATGCTCATATATTTTATTCTCTTCAGATATTGTTCACTTTGGGTATTTGGTTTTCATGTGTGCAGGTACTTGATCATCATCCATCGACACAACCCCTTCAGGTATATACTCAGCACTGGCATGTAGTATTTCCTGCTGTATCGCATTTACATTTCCAGTCACACCCTCTGATATTGGCCTCTAGGATCCCCATTCCTTGCTCTGCAGTACCCACGCCTCCATTTGCCTCTTCGGTACTGTTACCCGGTAGCATTCTTACCCACATGAGTGGTCCCATTCATAGCACCTTTTGCCACTTTTTGACACTCATGCTATTTTTTATTAACCTTTAGGGATGGGAGTCCTGATAGTCTTTCATCATGTCATGAATCAACCACATACTCCTTCTCCTCATTTTTTCTAGCTTTCCCACACGGACTCCCAGATTATCTCTTTACGGTTCTATTTTTTACCTGCACCTCCGCAGTATCATGAACCCTCCATTTCATCCACAATCAGTTTGCCCATCTACGAACCTACCTTCATTTCACCTACCTTATACAGAAACTCACCAATGGGTCCCCCACCCTTCATCAGTTCTCCAAGCAAAATATGCCCTCCGTGGGCCAACCATATCACACTGGGGCACCCGTTTCTGTATTTGTACATTTCTCCCCAAATTATTAATTATTTATTGTACAAACGCCTTTATTTCCAGTCATTACATTCTCTTTTTATCGTCACCTTTGGCGACTTGCTTCCTTCATTTTGGCCAAAAGAAACCCATGTCACCCTTGGTTGGAGCATTACTTATCATCTACCCTTGCCGGCATCATCCATACCTTCAGAGTACCCCATAGGTCACTTACCTCTACCCTCTGAATTTGTTCACCTTGTCCTACCTCTGGCACAACTTATCACCGGTCTTGTCGTCCCCCTGACACTCAACCTCATTACACGGTTGCAACCACTTTTTATCTCATACATCCTCCAACCAAGGGCAATCTTGAGTCTGCCCACTTCTTGACTTCATCCATGTACCTATGCCACTTCCTCACCTCAGTAGATTTCACGAAGCCTTTTGCTTCTGGGAGTCGCATCCCCTTTTGTCGACATCAACACCATTTTATGGAAGGGCGACAATATCTTGATTCTCATTCTCCACTCAATGAGAGATCTCGGACGACACAGGGTGAAACACCATTGCTCCCTGTTNTGACCCCCGTAACATTCAACGACAACACTTTCTCATGTTATGGTGGGTCTTACTTTGCGACTATTGCAGTTAGTTCTTTTATTCGCCGAAGACCTCTGAACTAGGCAGGGCTATCAATGCCCACATCATCGCTGCTACTACTTACTGCGATCAATGCCTACTATTCAGAGCATGTTCATTTGCATAATTTTCTTCTGCCTCTATCATGACTTCCCCCAAGGGTGCTGCAGTTGTCTACACCAACACTTTAGTCATCTTTTTCCAGAGTTACATGACACGAGCATGGGGCATGCCCACCTCGTTTGTACACAGTTTTATCTTTTATACACCTCATGGAAGATCGGGTCCTACCAGTTCCTCTTTTCTCCAACGGATCTCTCTGAATGATCCCACTATTGCTCTCTCTTACAACAACATTCCCAGTAGAAGAAACATTGATGGATTTTGGCTATACGTCTGCTCCTAACCTCATCCATCAGGGGGCATCTGTTATCACTGAAATTTTGTCCACACATGGTTACAAGAACTCAGCATCGTCAAACAGTAATGAAATCATTCATGGCCCTGAATTAATATCACAACATTCAAAAAAGGTCAAAAACTATACAAAGTAGTGAAAAATTGAAGAGCACTTTACAGAAGTTGGGCGCGCGCGCACATGCGCGGAACAGGAACGTAGAAAGCATGCATACGCACACGATGTGCGCCTGTTAGCGCAAAAATCCGCACACCTGCTAAACGACGCATTTATGAATGTGGTCGGCCTCCCAACCACTTATGGTTCATCTCCCAAGCCGATTTGACCTCCAAATCCGGGCTGGATTCGAATGGTGGGCTGGTCAAAGACCTAAAAATGCCCTAAATGGCCTCTTTTCACACTATAAGGCAGTTAAACAAAAGCCCAAAGTAATGCTATAAAAAGCCATGAATGCACCTCATTTTCTCAAGGAATTCTAAGTAATGTTATGCTGCCTATATTGTTTTAAGGACTCCATCCTTGACAAGAGCACATTGGGACCATTTCATTGAGCAATCCACCTCTCCATTGAGTGGATTTGCAAAGAGTTCTTTCATCACCATTTTCCATTTTTCTTGTTGTAAGAAGAACTAGTAGTGAGGGTCCAAGAGCCTTCCCTTGGAGGAATAAGGGACTCATAGTCCCCTTTCTTCTTGGTGCTTTGTTTTCATCAATAGATCAAGCCTCAAACATTGGTGACATGGGTCTTTTTGTTCTTGTTATCTCTATGTCCCTATGCTTTTGATTTTAGTTTTTATTAGTTTAATTCTTAATTATAGTTTTGTTTTTCTTTCTCTAACTCTTTCCTCTACAACTGTCCTGCTCAGCAGACCCAACTGAGCTTGCAAGCACCTCTTATTTTCTCACCAAGGTGACGAAAGAGGCACAACAGTTTGTATGGACAATTGGACGGTATACAGTCTGCTCAGAGAACATGTAGTGTTACTATGTTTAATGTTTGATAGATGTAGGGAATTGCATATATCTTTGAACCTCAAAAAGTGTATCTTTTGTGTGCCACATGGAAATTTTTTAGACTACATAGTATGTCTATAAGGAGTATTGGTAGACCCAACCAAATTTGCGGTCATTGTGAACATCCTACCACCTACGAGCGCTAAAAAATTGCGCTCCATGCTGGGGCACAAAGGGTACCATCATAGGTTTATCAGAAGGTATGAAAACATTATTGCACCCCTAGAAAATATACTAAATAAGTTGGAAGTGTTCTAATGGACACCAGAGTGTGATAAAGCATTCAACATCCTGAAGGAAAAGCTCAACGCAATACCTATTCTGATATTTCCAAACTGGGAAAATGAAATTCATGTGCATGTGGACGCATCAGGTATTTTCCTAGGAGCCATTTTAGCACAACCAGGAGATGGAACCATGGATCATCCCATCTACTTTGCTAGCAGGAAGCAGTCACAAGCTGAGTGCAACTATACAACCACAGAAAGGGAGGGTTTAGCTATGATTTATTCTTTACATAAGTTTATACATTACTTGTTAGGCTCTCATTTTAAATTTTTCACTGATCATTCTACATTAAAATATCTAGTTAACAAGCATGTCTTCAAAGGAAGAACTTGTCGATGGTTGTTATTGTTTTAGGAATTTTCATTTGAGGTGATCATCAAACCTCAAAGATGCAATGTGGACCCTGATCACATGTCCATATTTGAGTTAGGAGAAAGTGGCAGAGCAGTCGATGATCAGCTCCCAGATGCAGATCTGTTCTGGATTGAGGTCGTACCAGAATACCTGGAAGATATAGTAGTTTTCTTGAGTATAGGGGTCTGCCCAAAAACATACTCCACAACTCAGAAACACCATATGGTGGTTAGAGCGGTGGAATATCAATTGATTGCAGGGAAATTGTATAATTTGGGCCTAGATAGTATCCTTAGGAGGTGTGTCTTAGACCACGAAAGACAAGACATACTATGGGAGTGCCATAGTGGAGTTGTGGGAGGCCATGTTGGAGGAAAGGCCACTGTGCAAAAATTCCTCCAAGATGGATTATGGTGGACCAAACTCTTCAAGGATGTGAAGGAATATGCTAGATATTGTGACATCTGTCAAAGAGTAGGAAAGCCATCATGACGAGATGAATTGCATATTCAACCAGTTTGATCTTTGCAATCATTTGAGAAGTGGTCGGTTTATTTCATTGGGTTGATCAACCTCACGTAAGAACTCAAAGTCCATGTATATTATTACCACAACTGATTACCTTACACGATGAGTTGAGGCAACAATTGTTCAGTATTTCTCAACTGATACTACTACCATGTTTATTTTTGAAATCATTATCACTTGGTTTGGATGTCCTAGGAGTTTGACCAGTGATCAGGGTGGTCATTTTACCAGTACTACAATAGAAAATCTTACAACAAAGTTCTTAATCCAACATCATAAAAGTATTCCCTACCACCCACAAGCCAATGTCATAGTAAAGGTGTTTAATAAGATTCTAGAGAGAGGATTAATGAAGGTTTGTTGCGCAAATAGGGAAGATTTGGATGACAAATTCCCAAAGTTTTGCAGGCTTATAGGACAACCCCGAAGAAAATCCACAAGTATACTCTAGTTCAGATAGTCTATGGGAAAGAGGCTGTGGTACCTATCAATTTCATTACCCTGAGTCTATACATTGCACAAATTACACACATGTCATAGGATTAATTAGTCACGCAGAGGGTTATGAAGTTGCAAGAACTTGATGAGACCAGGATTTTAGCAGACTTTCATCAATCAGTTGAGAAAGCAAGGCAGAAAACTGGGCATGAAAGACACATTAAGACTAAAACATTTGTGCAAGGAGATAAGGTCCTACTTTATGACATTTCATACCATAAACATCTAGGCAAGTTGCACATGCATTGGTTGGGACCATTTATAATTGTAGAGATCTGATCCTCTGGAGCAATCAGACTCGCGCAACTGGATGGTATACTTTGACAAAGATGGGTGAATGACGCTTGCCTGAAACCCTATATTTATTATAAATGAGCCAAGGATTGTTTCTATAGTCTAAAGGACCATGTATAATAGTTAGATTTGATTTTTTTGCAATTTCTTTGAATTCATTTAATAAAGTTAGAGTGTGCATTGTTGCGTCGCGACATGTATTTCAATTTTTTCGTCTAAATGTTACTTCTGTGCAGAACTTCTTAATAAAAAATGTAGGATCAGAAGAGCCATGATTCCATTAAAGAAAATCATTAAATGTGACGAGGACCCCATTTTGGTCGGAGGAGGGCGAATCCGAATGCAGTCCTAGTCCATGTGCCACATGAACCCAATCTAGTCATAGCCTTTATGACCGCTATAGTAACCCGTCCAAAATCTATTAAACCATAAAGCCGTGATACATGAAGATTCCATCGGTATTCATGCCAAGATTCTCATCTGTTAAAATGGTAAGGTCTGAAAGTGGCCACGTCCCTGACCAAATTGCTTAGTAAATGCCAGGATCACCCGATAGATTTACCCGTTAAATAGTCCCGTCAAACAACTCAACTCCAAGCTGTGTCTATAGGATTAATGATTAGTGGCCTTAGCAGTTATTACAGAAAATTCCAGCTAAGCTCGAGTATAAGGTTGTGTGAACTCGGTGTAAGACATATTGTTTTGCCAAAGAGAAATTAGTGCCTTGGGACATCTTAATTTAGTCATGCATGTGAAATCCCTCGACCCTTAGTTGCGATCTCGAATCCTAGTTATGCTGTCGAAGTCTATTGACAATCTAGAGTCACTATGATGAGAGCTATGGGAAGCAGGAGTTTAGTTTCCAAATACATAGTTCCAGATGATCCATGTGATCCCCGGGTGGAGATCGTGGGTGATATCAAGGGAAAGGTTAAGTAGGTGAAACTCCTTGACCTCAACCTAATAGATCAAGTCCTGTTCCTACAATTGAACATCAACGTATTCTGGAGTGTGGCTCTAGATGAATTTGGAGGGATGCAGTTCATGCTGAAGCCGAAGTTCATCAACCTCTTCAATTCCACCATCATGAATCTCCGAGACTTGCTAGCTTTCGGCACTACATCTGAGGTTGTGTGATGTACTAAGTTTCTCATCAATCGCATACATGAAAGGAGGTTATGGCTTGACAAACAATATCCCATACATGCATAGGATATCCATGAACTCACGGGCCTCTCCATCGAAGGATAAGATGTATCAAAAGGATTTCAAGGTCCCATTAAACATGGGAAGAAAAAGGGGGAACCCAATTTGTATGAAAGATTTCATACTCAAAGAGGGAGGCACACAACCAAGATTGACCCCATTCTACCTGAGACACTCATAACAACTTGCTATGTGATTTATAGCAAGGTAATGTGGTAATATTACAATGGTGAGTGCATGTTGGATGCCTTGTCGGTTGTAGATTTTTGCGCCAATGGAGCAATATTCAACTAGTGTAGATACCTGCTGGAAGAACTCTTGGTAGCATGCAAGGAAGCTAAGGAGAGTGGAAGTACCTTAAACTATGGATACCTTCTAGTTGCGTTCTCCATGCTGAATTGGACTCCACCTTCAAGAAGACCGCTATCACCAGCAGACAAAGGTGGACTAGAAAATATGTTTGAGCCTTGGAACTCAAGGTCAGACTCTTAAAACACAACATTCAACAACACATCGTTCTCAAAATGGTATAACCAACTGCTTGACGCAACTCATAGGTTGTGAATACCACATGAGTTGCTCAACCAGAACATGCAAAACATTGTTTTAAGCATGAACCACCACCACACCTTTGTTTGGCCAAGGCATGCCAAGTTAGAATAATTCCACTCCCGGATGATGCCATTATACTTGGATGAAGATGCCTTTGACAAGGAGGTCATGTCATGGACACGAGTGAAACACAACCTATGCAAGTCGAGGATGCACTACCTTCTACTGGTAGATATTTTGAAGAAAAAGGGGCAGGAGGCAGGGGTAGGACCAAGCTCAGGCCCATAAGAGAAAAAGAAAGAGGCTCCAATGCATACAGACTCGGAGGAGGAGGAGGAAGAGATGCAGCCAATGGAACACAAGAAGAGTACATTTCCCATGTTCTCGTATCTTCCATAGAAATCTATGTTGACAGGTAAATATGTCAATGGCATCCTAAATACCAGTTTCATTGGAGATCCATTGGTCAAGAAACCCAGGACATGGCTCTCCCTCGTAAAGATCTTGAACCCTCAACCTATATCATCAACCATCCCTCGTACTCGAGCAATGACTCGAGCGGTCCAAATGATCATTGACATCTAGGATGACCCTGAACCTGATACCACTCCATCCACCACCATCTTCACTGAACAACCCCCATCACCCCCACAACCCCAGTCGCCACATCAAGAAATAACCATCCCACCCCAAACCACTGAACCTAAGTCCATGCAGTTGGACCCCCTCGAACTACTTGAAAATAGAACATAACACACTGGTCCAAACTCTGAAGTCTCGAGCCAATAAATTCCTCCATTTGTACCAATTCAATACAATCCACCTTCAGTGGTGATTCAAACTATACCAATGCCTCAAGTCCCAAGTCCTCAGTGCACTTCCTCAAAAATCAATGTTAGGGTGCTATCCAAAGAAGGGAAACCCCAAAAGTCGAGGTCTAGAAAGAGGCAATAGTACCGGAGGTTCAGAAGGAACATGAGACTGCATCAGAAAAGAGTGCAATGTCATTTCAAGAGAAAATGGAGCTAGTAATCCAGAACCCCCATCACTGTGCAGAGATGATGCAGCTATGCCTGGAAAAAATAGAAGTGCTACCATTCCTTCCACCAAAATTAAGGATGATACTTGCGCAAAAGACGCAAGGTCCATCTATAGGGGAGGAAGAAGTGGAGACACATTCAGAACACTCAATGACCAGTGGACTCCCACTGCAAGTCAGAGTACCCAGGGAGGCCATTACTTCTTTTGTTGACCTTTCTCAATGGCCATCAACACAACTAGTAGGGATGATTAGAGGTTCCAACAGGCCGAAAGGGAAGCATAATCTTTCAGAGATAAATCAATCCTTGAGCAAGCACACAAGAAGAGTATGTAAGGATCCAGGTGGATAGAAAACTAGAAAGGGTCTAGGAAAATCTTGCAGAAACTTGGCCAGTGATCTGAAGGACAACACTACAATTGCCACAGTCCAGTTTAGTAGGTGAGCCTGAGAAGCAGATTGAGATACTCCAAGGAGCATGGTCAGAGATGGCCATTCACATAGATAACCTTGAAGCACAGTTGCGGGAGAGTCAACATGAAGCAGAACAACAACCCAAGAAGCTTCAAGATAAAATGGAAAAAGTAGTGCTTGAAAGAAATAACGCAAGAGAAACCTTGCACAAACAAAAATAAGAATGCACAAGGATATTTCGGGAAGTTAGTGATTGGATGGGTATCATTGTAAGGCGCAACCAGACTGTGGAGGATGTGCACAGGAAGATACCGTCGCTTAATGAGGAAGTTGTTGTCACCATGGATCTGCTAGAGTAATAGGATAAATTTGACTAAATCCATCATGCAAACAATGAGATGAATGCTCTATTTCAAGCGTAGTCAGTAGATAAGAAATATATAAAAGAGTTTCAACCTATCGTTCAAACATACTACATGAAGATGCATTAGGTATATGCTACATTTGATTTGGAGTGGAACTCTTTGGTCGCATCTAATCCTAAGGGATTCATTACATATGTGACTCAGCAGTTCATGGCTGAAGTTGAACTCCTTTCCAGGAAGTGGCAGGATAAAATCATTAGTTTTCAAGGAATAAGGAAGAAATCTCTGGAATTGGTCCTAGAGTTGGGCCCTTTGTTTGAAGAGGTAGAAAAGTAAAGAGTGAAAGCATAAGCTAGAAGAAAAACAAAGACAAAAAGACAGAGGAAAGAAACAGTTCATTCCAGAGATCACAGAAGAATCAAGGACTTGACTCGAGGACAAGTCAAGGATTGTGGTTGGAGCCTGTTGGACCCTTTGTTTTGTTGATTATAAGTTGTGAAAGGAAGAATACAGTACCAATTTTGGTTTAACACAAGTTGCACAAGCCACAAAGGACCTGGATAGAAAAGCAATGGAGGAAATAGAAAACGGTTGGAAACAAGGACAATGCAACATGAGAAAGGATAAATAAGATACAACAGAACAAGAACAAGAAAGCATGCGAAGTCTCAAAATAGAAAATCCAAATTAGCTTATATATATGATATGTATATGATTTTAAAGGGTTGGATGGGATCATCATTCACTCCATTTAGGTTATTTTATTGTAATTAATATCTATCTTGGGAAAAGGGAAGATAGAGTTCTAAGAGTCTAGGTTTTTGGAACCAGACCAAAATTGTAACCTAGGTATGTCCTAATGTAATGTCAGAATAGAAAGGATTTTGATTAACCTTGTCTCTTAGTAGCAGAGACTTACTCTCAATCTCTGACATGACCGAGTTGTGTCTGTATCTGAGTAGCATCATGTAATTCAAAATATCCAAATGATGTTAATACAAAGAGAACCAAATTTTGAAATTATTATGCTTGCTTAGCTTCAGAATGCTGTGAATGTTGATTCATATTATCTTGATGTCAGATCTATTTGATTGGATATAATTTCTGTTGGTCCTAAAGTCTACACTTGACTGCTAAAGGGAAACTCTAGGACACCTCAAGTTTTGGAATGATTGTTCTTTTGATAATTTTATTTTGGGTCAATTAGAGGGTTGGTTGTACCAGGAAAAGAGCATGGTTGGGTTGGAAAAATGATAAGGATGAGGGTCCTCCTTAGCTGGTGGCACACTAATGACAAACAAGTGAAATAATAAAAAAAATAAAGTGAAACAACAAACCACTCAATGAATAATCTATTGCAAGAAGTTTAATACTTAAAATATCATTTCAAGACATTAAACATGTATCAAAAACACAATTTCTCCCATAGGTTGCAATAAAAACAAATCTTCACCAAAGAATTAATTCTTTTATAGGTTTCATATCAATAAATACAAGTTATACAATGGCCGAAGGAATTGAAATGTACTTTGCACAAATCAAAAACTTCAGTCAAGATAAGATAAAAACACATGAAGATTTGAGCGAAACACTATCATCAAGAGTATATTCACACAGTAGAGAGATTTAATCCATTCATATAATGGGTCCAATTATTCTTATGTATTGTTATCTTTTCCCAAAAAACTCCTCCTCTCAAAGATACAGAGACTGCATATTTATCAGAGTTGCAGAAGCTCTCGTCCATTAGGACCCGAGACTTAACTCTACATTAACAGTTGTAAAACAACTTATTAACTTGACTAAAACACTGTTGGAGTACAAAAATGTATACTTCGCACTTGACTTAATTAAAGAGAGTGGTTCTTATCACACATATAAGACCAATCATTAACTTAATCTAAAATAATCCTGAACTAAAAATTGGAAACTGCTACTAGTAATGGAACTAGACTGACGCATGTGATGGAATGAAATAAGAATTTGGAAGAAACTGATTTAGAGTGAAATATATGAGTTATGCATTGATCATGGCATGCACACGCATTGTTGGAGGTCACTAGAGACAACTAGAAGTGTGGTCATGTCTTTCCCCCACTTATCCTTTGATGATTGTCTTAACGCCTAGTTTTGTTGCCACATGCTACTCTTGGATGGGACCCTAGACATGATATAAGCACATGATTGTGGGAGTTGTCAAGGGTGGTTTAGATCCACACCGCTACCACTACCACAATCCACCACCAACTACCATGTACCTCTATAGCTATACCATGGTTTTGATTGCGGGGCCACTCTAGGATGTTAACGTTTGAGCATTTTCTATCTCCGCAATGAATTTTGGTCGTCGATCTTGTTGCAATATGCGATCTGGGTAACCCTGCTATTTTATCACCCCTGCTAAAGTTTATCTTTCTACTATATTAGAACTCCCCTATCCATATTTAGCGATGGCACAAATTTCTTAGAGCTCGAGAGCTGTGAATGCGGAGAATGAATATCTCCCAAAGTGAATTTCTCCTGGAGTGATGTGGTAGACTCTTGTCACTTCGACACTTTCGAGTTTGAGAGCGTTGGACTGTGAAGCATGTAAATCTCCCGAAATAGTACGGGCCCGAAGTAATGTGTCTTAGAAGGAGAGTGACATGTGTCATATGAAATCGAGTAGATGATGGTCCCCAAGGTGCTTGAAAAGAATGCCACATGTCGCAACAAATGAATGCCATGTGTCTCCAGTTGAAAAATACGTGTCTCAACAGATGAGTGCCACACATATTAATAGATGAATGCCACATGTGTTTTAAACTTCAACACTTCAACGTTCGGGAGTTTTAAATTGTATAGCATGAAAATCTCCCGAAGTGGTATGGGCCCAAAGTGACATGGTAGCGGTTCGACACTTCGACGTTTGAGAGTTTCTATATGTAAAGCATGGAAATGTCCTGAAGTAGTATGGGCCCGAAGTGACATGGAAGCCTGATGTCACTTCGGGACTTCAACACTTTGACACTTCGAAGTCAGGAGATTGTGAACGTGGAGCATGAATATCTCCTGAAGTGACATGGCCTATCTTGTCACTTTGACACTTCAAATTTCTAGATCTTGTGAATGTGGACCATGAATATATCCCGAAGTGATTTTCTCCTCGAGTGACATGGAAGTCTCTTGTCACTTTTAAACTTTGGAGTTCGGGATCTTTGGACTGTGAAGAATGAAAACCTCCCAAAATAGTATGGGCCCGAAGGGAGGTGGCAGCCTCACATCAATTCGGGACTTCGACACTTTGGCACTTCGATGTTCGGGAGTTTCGGATTGTGAAGCATGAAAATATCCCGAAGTGGTATGGGCCCGAAGTGACGTGGTGGTCTGAAATGAATGCTATGTGTCCTCGATGGATAAGTTCCATGTCTCCTCGGTGGATAAGTTCCAAATTTCTTCAACACTTTGGGGTTCGGGACCTTGGTGCTTCAACGTTTCAATACTTCATGGGTTCTCTCTTGATGCTTAACCCCGCATGATTTCGACACTCTGAATTCATGAAAACCATCGATATTAGTGGCCTGATGGATCTCCACCATTGCAATTTTAATCTGTCTATTGCTACCATATGAGCCCAAAATTGATATCTTTTGAATTGTTGTTTTTTCCCGTGGAAGCTTACTGTGCATACAAAGGAATTTGTGGACCTGGATGTCTCCTTCACACAAGAAAGGCTTAGTGGGCTTGATGTATGATCAATTACTAGTAAATATCATGGCAAGTATTTCAAACTCAAACTAGACATGAAATTATCTTTCAAGGAAAACATAAATAATTCTTTGCAAAGAAATAGTCAAGCAAGAAAATAAGGAAAACCAAGTCATTGAACAAACATGAAACTGACTTGACCAACTTTAAGAGGAAATATTTCATGAAGGAATAGGGAAATGAGAGAGGAGAGGTAGGGGTGCAGAACTAAGTTACAAAATTGGCTCCAACTGGGGATAGCACTTCCCTGTGAGGTGCTAAGAACAACAAATCGGTGCCTTTGAATTTAATAACTTGCTCCCATATTCCATTTCTTACCTTTGTTTCCATTTTCCAACCATACATCTCTGAAAATTAACACTGAAGCTAACCCTTGTTCCTTTGTTGGGCTAGGGAGTCTTTATTCAAAATGGAACTTGAAACTGCAGCTAAATCCCAGTGCCTTTGTTGGGCTATGGAGTCTCTTATTCAAACAAGCTACACTGAAAAAAAATATGCGAACTAAAAAATAAATGCTCGAACAATGAGATTATTCTTCTACTACCTATTCTATTCAACTTAAAACTAAGTAATCACGTGTAATCTGATTTCTAGTGAAACCAAGAAACTAGTTGACTAAGAACCATAACTCTGTGCATGTCACTCTTTAAAATAATTCAAAAAGGGTATAACAAATGTGACAAAAATTTAGCAGGCATCTAGTTTTTACGGTTGCAAATGATGATCATGCTAAAACTTTAAACCTTTGGGGTTTTGGAAAAACAAAAATCCATCCAACTTGTTATTGGATCTTGAAACTCATGGAAAGCCTCCAACTAGTTGAGAAGACAAAGTTGTTGTTGTATGAGATATGGATTATTGATAAGGTTATACTCTTCTTGTTCTCCTTGAAACAACTCATTAACATCACATGCTTCACAACCATTAAGGGAAACAAAACACTCTTGATACTTCTCATCTGGTTGGTCGAACTGAGACGGTATGTCTTCTACATGACTGGTTTTTTCTCGTTATTGTTCTAGAAGGTCAATTTCAAACTTATAGATTTCTTGTTGCTCAATGATTTATGGGGAATGAATATACATATATACCATAAAAACATATTTTAAATGTGGATTTGGTAGCTCCTCTTCATAACTAGTAAATGGAGTTTGTTCAACTTCAAATATATCAAAAACAAGTGCTAAATATTCATGAAAAATTTGAGCAACATATTGATCACAGTCATGAATATCGTTAGGTGCATCACAAACAGAAAGATGAAAAACATTCTTCTAGAAATACAAACTAAATAAGGATTTAACATCAACATTTATTTCCTTCTCATCATCATTTTAAGTTTTAAAAGAATTTTGAAAGTCGTCATGCTGTATAACAGAATTGGAAGAATATACAACTGATAATGAATCTTCTTTCTCTTCCTCAACATTATTGTCCCTTTCATCTATACTGCTAGAAGAAATAATAATGGACTGTTGAATATATGATTCAAATTCTTCACAACAATTTTCACAATGTAAATCAACTGGAAAAAACCTTTTACAATGATCACTAAATGTTGCATGGAACTGTTTCATGGAAGATATGCTAGTAGGAGGCAAGGATCGGTACCATTAACGAGAATATCCCTCTAATGAGTACATGAACATATTCATTAACACATCCTCATGGTGTATACCCAACTGATGCATGACTTCATGGAAATCAAGCAAATAATCTGCAGGTTTATCATCTTTATTTCCTCTAAATCTGGGCAAGTAATCACCCCATTCATCTATAGTAGAAAAAATATTTGGAAAACTAGGAACAATAGAGAAATTAAAAGGAGAAAAACACCGAGACAAGATGGATTCCATCTGAAAATATGACTTCTTAAAACTATGGAGTCGCCACTGGATTCGTTAACTATGGAGTTTCCAGGTGAATGATCTATAGTATAAAAGTATCTGGTCTTTTCTCACCATCAAATATCAGAATTGATCGTAGTCGTTCTCCCAGGGAAAGATATTTCGTTACTCCATTCCCCAACAATGACACTGTTGAGGAAAATATATGAAATGATCTTACTCAAGAATTTTCAGATCTTGCTTGGCTAAAGCAACATAGACGAGAATATCACCATATGTTTATAGCCATAAAAAATTGTATCCTAATTCACAAGTATCGATTACAAGTGCTTAGGATGGGTTTTTTATAAATGAAAGCTTTCTGAAAAAATAATTATTTATGTAATTTCCTGAATATAACATATGCTGAAATAAATATAGAGACAGAAGTAAAGACACCAAGTCAATAATCAAAATAGGTGAGACATAAAGAAATCATTTACTTCATTCCAATTCATCAAAGGAATCTCTCTCTTTACAAAATTTCCCGAGGAAGCTTTGGACCAAAGTCAAACATAGATGTCCCCGATGAATCGTACAAAAGGAATTCTAATAGAAAGTAAAAAACTGAACTTTAAAAGCTGGATCAACTTTCTAAATATTGCTTCCCACTCAACTCTGTGCAATAGTCTTTGTCAGTAATGAAATTTAATTCAGAAACAGACAACTCTACACAGACTATCAAACATAGATCAACACGTTTGAAAAACAAGTGTCTGAATGATGTAATTCAGCCATGAATCTTGTTGTCTACAATAGGACCCTACTATCATAAAAAGGAATTAGGCTTCCAATGAATTAAATAATGAATGAAAACTTAATTATCTCAACAAAACTCAAACAAAAGACCTCAATATGCTTCTCCTTTTATTCTCCTCTTGTTCCTCCTTTTCCCTTTTCCTTTAAGCACTTAGAATTAGTTGAATTAGTTGAACTACTTCTTTAGTTAAGTTAACTAAAACTCAACCAACTTTTTATTTAAGGGGGAAAAGTAATAAAATCATAATAAGGGCTTTTAATAAATAATAACTAGTAGGTGGGACCCCTTGTGACTCCCTTTAGTTATTTAACAATCATAACACAACTAGTTAATCAAACAAAACATCCCTCCTTGTGACTCCCATCATCACTTTCATATTTTGACAATTTATATCAATGATAATTGAAATTATTTCCAAAAATGTATTACCATATATCCAAAAATAGTGTGTTGTCCAAAATTTCAAAAGTCAATTATTCTCAATAATCAATAAATAAAAAAACTTAAGATCCATATTTGCCAATCTAGGAGGAAATATTTCCCTTGTTGTTTCTATTACCTTTTGATATCTATGAATTTTCCTTAGGTTGTATGGAGCCTTTAGGTGTAATCTCACTCATCACATCAGAGAAATCATCTCTCAAATGCATGCGGGAGGACAAAGATTTAGCATAATCATTTGAGGGTGAGGAAGGGGAAGCAAAGACTTTTCTTTTGTCAGGGGAATGGTGGGCCTCAGTTTTTAACATTTTTCTTTCATGGGAAGACTGTACTGGTGAGTGGACATGAGAATCTTGGACAATTTGATTAATAGGTGGAGGGTAGGTAGAGACAAGTTAGGCTAGCCACAATGTTGGGAGACTGTCGAGTGGATACCAGGGACCTGGGACTTGGAAGGGAGGCCTTTCAAGCCTAGGTTGTGTTATCACCATAACAATTGTTTGATGGGATCCAAGTCTCAAGCTTTACATTAAAGAGTAGACAAGTTGAAGACAAGGTTGAAATCCAAAGGACTGTAACATGGGGCCAAATATGTCATTTGGGACTCTATTTCTGCTGAAGTTGCTAAGTTCAGGGTATACTTGAATTTAATTGATGACAAAGATAGCATGGCCATCAAAGCCAGGAGTAGATGCACTATTGTGAGTGAAACACTGGAAAAGAAACCCTCATAATGGGCTCATAATGCTATAAATAGGTTGAATTCCATCCCCATTGCTGAACTTCAGACCGTTGGGGTCAAATCCAGGACTACATTGATCATTTGGGCCAAAGGAGTCATTGCCAAGCATAACTTTCTTAAATCAGTCCAAACCAAGCCCATGTAGATGGAGCAGAGCATATAGGAATTCAAAGATCTATTTGAAGAGTTGTTCGTCAAAGGCCTCCCATCATTTTGGGATGGAAAAGGGAAATTGCATGATAAGGAGGAATACAACTCTCACCTCGCCCAATGTAGAATGGATTACTCCAAGTTTGAAAGCCCGGAGGAAAACTTGAAGGGGACAAATCTGGTTGAAAATTTGACCACAAATTTTGAGATCTTAAATCAATTCAAGACAGTGAATATTGGGCTGCCAACCATGACTTATGCCACTTGCATTGACTTGGAGATCCTGATAAAGGAAATGATGGATTACGATATCCCTTCCGACTTCCAGTGGAAAGAGATAGTGTGGCTAGGAAAGAAAAAATGCAATTTTCTAGGAACCAACAAATAGCCTCCAAGTGTCACCAGATTGGCGAGTTCGACAAAAGATCAAATCAATACAAATGGAGAATATAGAACCCAAAGAGTCAGATACGTTGGTCATGGATACATGAAACATTTTTTTTAATCATTGTAAATCGGGTCACATACCGAGATTGTCAGTTGAAATTATTGTAGTTGATTTTAGAAGCTGAAACATTTCAGTTCAGCCATTGTAATAGAATTGTATACATGCTAGAAGTCTGGAATGAATTAATGTTGGAAAAAGTGAAAGGGAGCCTTTTAGTTGTTTCTAAACTCAATTGTAATTTTCTGGAGCTGAATTGAATACATATGCAGAAGCTCTTGAAGTCTCTATGAAAAGATTCTAATGGTGGTGATATGAGTTTTGTCTCCTTTCATTGTATGCATTTCCTGTGTTCTTTAATTCCATTTAAATTTTCTTCTGTTTAAATTGGAGAGTCAAAGGCCTATAATTCATCTTGTGATGCTCTCATCTTAAGAAATTTAAACTGTGTAATTTTCTTCCTAGCTAATTCAGAATTCATTTTAGTAATGCTCTGATGAAGTTATTTATTTTCTCTTTCTTCTTACACTCTTCTTAAATACAATTTACAGTTCATATTCATTTCCTCATTTAGCCTTTATCCTCTTTATAGTTCTACCATCCAGTCATTTTTTTCATTCACTTTCAGAATTTCGACTCCGTAGCCCTAAGTGTCCCTCCCCTTCCTTGCCAACAACTTTATAAAAAAACCCAAAACAAACTAAATCTAGCCATTGATTTCCAAAGAAATATCAAGTGACATGAGAGAGCCCTCTCTGAGTTGAGCAGGATAGTGCCCACCTCTAAAGTAGGTTGAAACAATTACCTCTGTTGTTTTTCTATCAGACATAATTTTTTTACAGAGTGCTAACATTCTGGCACCGTTGCCGAGGAACGAAAGAGAAATATTCCTTGGGAGAAGAATGAATTAAATATTTAGTTTTGATCCCTGAGGGTGAAAGTGGATGAAATACCTTATTGGCTGAGATTATTTTTTCCATGGTGACTCTGTTACCAAGAGACCAGTTGCACCAAGTAGTGTGAGCTAGAAATCCTGGCTCCAAAGAGAATTCACACCAGGAGAAACCCAGACCCAGAAGCTGCAATCCATGTGTCTGATCCTGAAAAGATTGTACATAAAAGAAAATAAAATCAAGTAATCCCAGTGCTGTGTTTGGAATGATAACTATCCTTACCCACAGATGGAGTGATGACCATTGCAGACCTTGAGTTTGATGTAAAATTTGAACAAACTCTGTTCAGAACTAAATCTGAATATTGTTTGAGCAAGATCATATTTGACGAAAAGAGATTCCAATATTTGATTTTAGCTACATCTGCGAATCCCATAGTGATTCACACTCATAACCAACAGCCAACTCTACCCCTCACAACAGCCATGGCATCTAGATTTTCTCCTCTTGCACTGCCTGCTCAACTACATGATTTACCTCGAGAGTATAATTTAAGGATTAAACTATATGAAGTTGAAGGTAGCATGTTAGCTTAGAAACCTCTAGAATGGTTCAATGAATTTATATACTTGGAAGAAGTAGAGTTTGAAGATGAAAAAATGAGACTATTTTCACAAAGCCTTGAAGGAGAAGTGAGGAAATGGTTCAGATCTCTTCCAACAGCTAGTATCATAAATTTAAGGCCTTTGAGACCAATTTTCTTACAAAATGGGGCGACAAGAAAAATTCCCTTCTAGTTGTTAACTTAGTATAAAAACATGAGGATATCACCTGACGAAATAGTGCAAGAGTTTTCAGCCAGATTTGTAAAGGTCTATTATTTGATTCCTACTGAGGTAANTGTTGATTCCTTTGAAAGTGATTTTTCTTTGTTATTAAGAGAATGAAGATCTTCTTAATTAGATGACATGATGCTTGATGCCATAGAGGTCGAAGTGAATCTAATGGCTTTAGGAAAGATCAAATCTAACTCTGGAAGGGACATGAACAAAGATCTAGATAAGGCACAACCTTCAACCTAACAAACGTCAGAATAAAGGTTTGAAACGATGATGAGAATGATGGAGAGAATGGATTTAGAAAATAGGCCTAATCCCAGAGAACAGGTTGATGGTCCACCTAGAAATCCAAGGAGACCAACAATCCCACAAATTAGACAAAGAGAACAAAGAAATTAGTGGAATCAAGGAAATCAGGCGAATCAAGGAAATCAAGGGGATCAACAAATAAGGCCTCCTTTTAAAAATAATGATGTAAATGAGAAATATGAAGGATCTTTTGAAGATAACATGAATTTATGTGATGATAAAGAAACATAGGTGTTTTTGACTAAAGAAGAGCATGACTAGTTCATGGATGCAAATGAGATCTTCATGCAAGATGAAGAGGAAAGGTTATCAATAGAAAGGGAATATTACCAAGTAGGATTGTAGGATTCCATCATGCAATTCCAAAAACAATACAATCTTTGAAATCAGAGAGTTCCTAAAAACCCCCCAAAGGGAAATCCTCCAAAAGGAAACCCCACCAATGAAGCTCAGATTAACATACCCTCTTCAAGTCAGCCCAAAAAGGATTCTGCTGCAAAGGGTAATGTAGACAAAGGAAATCATAAAGAATATTCCCAGAAGAAAATACTAGATGCAAGGAAAGAAATAGTCACCAAAGAGGTAGAGAAAACCTCGTCCTCCTTTAATTTTGAAAGTGATATTACCAAGATTAAAATTTCTATGCCATTCAATGAATTAATCAAGAATAGTGAATATAGAAATCATATCATCAAGATTCTTAAGACGAAACAAAATTTTGATACCCTAAATATACAAGATGATCACCCTACCATCTTATTTGGGCCATGAGTAGAGGAAAATATTGATAATGAAGAATTCTCCCCTTTCTATGTCCACTTGAAAATCCATGATAAGACTCTGCACAATGCCATGTTGGATTCAGGAGAATCTCATAACCTAATTTCCAGGGTGGTCATGGACCAACTAGGCCTCGACATCACAATTCTTTACAAATACCTGTTCTCTTTTGATTCTAGGAAGGTGAAGTACTTGGGTCTTATCAAAGATCTGGTGGTATCTTTAGCACAAATCCCAACAAAGAACATGGTTATGGATGTAGTGGTTGTTAATATTCCTCCCAAGTTTGGCATGTTGTTATCCAGTTCATGGGCTGCAAAATTAAAGGGAAATCTCCAGATGGGCATGTCATATGCCACCATCCTTGTCTTTGGTCAAGACAAAAGGTTGTACAGAGAGGTTTTTCTCAAATACATGGTCAATAACAAGTCATAGCCAAGAAATCATCCTATCTACTCTGTGGAAACTGAATTGGGGTCTTCCTTTTTCTTCAATGACCTATGTTTTGAAGAGAAAGAGCCAAAAATTGATATGGCTGACAAAGAGAGACATGATCAACAAATTGAGAATTTTTCAAGGAAACAAGATAACGTAGAAGATCAAACATGGAATATGAGTTTATATGGAGATGCTTGCAGAGAAGGAGCATGGGATGGCATATGGATCAATCACCCCAAAAGCGATTCAAAATTATGTTCTTAAAAACTTATTTTTGAGTGCACGTATAACATGGACGAATATGAAGCATTAATATTGGGGTTGAAGGTTTTGAAAGAATTGGGTGCCAAAAGAATAGTTGTACATGGATAATCTGAGCTAATTATGAATCAAATCAAAGGAATATACCAAGAAAATCATCCCAGACTGAGGGCATATAGGAACCTAGTGCTATATCTCCTTGAGAAATTTCCAGAATATAAACTTTTAGCAATTCCAAGAGAGAAAAATCATATTGTTGATGCCTTGGATACTTCAACAACAATTTTCAAAGTTACAATCTTCCCTAACAAACAATATGAGGTTGAGGTCAAGTACAGGCCAACAGTACCAGATAATATTAAGTACCAACAGGTTTTTGAAGATGGAAAACAAATAGAAAGCTTCCTCAAGATGGAGAATGAATTTGAAAATCTGAACATTGATGAGGAATACTATGATGAAGAGGTAGATGCAGCTTCTTTCACCAAGGATGGGTACTTCAACAATCATATTGTGGGTAGAGACATAGTTCAGCTAAAGTACAACATCAATCCCAAGGGTCTGGTCCCATTGGAGAAACTCTTTGATAATAATGATGTGGCCAGAAGTCCAAAAATCATAGTAAACGAAGGAGATGTAGAACATTTCAATATTGGGACTCAAGAGGATCCAAAAATCATTAATCTTTTTAGAACACTCATCCCTGAAGTCAATGATAAATATATAAAATTAATGAAAGAATTCCTTGATGTTTTTTCCTGGAGCTATGAAGATCTGAAAGTTTATGACACCAATATAATTCAACATGTGATCCCAATCAAAGCAGATTACAAACCATTCAAGCATAAATTAAGAAGAATAAACCCTTTGTTGCTTCCCTTGATTGAGAAAGAGGTAAATAATCTATTTGAATCCAAGATCATAGTATCCTTGAGGTTTTCTAAATGGGTGGAAAATCTCGTGCCAGTCAGAAAAAAGAGTGGAGAAATCAAGTTGTATGTGGATTTCAGAAATCTAAACATAGTATCTCTAAAGGACAACTTCCCACTGCCTAAAATGGATCACATTTTACAGAAAGTGGCGGGTTCTCAAAAAATGTCAATGTTGGATGGCTTCGCTGGATACAATCAGATTATGGTGCACCCTGATGATGAGGAAAAGACATCGTTCACAACTCCATGGGGAACATTCATGTATGCCAAGATGCCTTTTGGGCTCATGAATGCAAGGGAAACATTTCAAAGAGCTATGGAAATATATTTTGCTGATGAAAAAGACAAATTCATTGTTATCTACCTAGATGATATCACTATGTATTTTGTTTTAGATGAAGAACACTTCAAGCATCTAAGAAGGGCATTTCAGAAGTGTAGAAAGTTCAGAATCTCGTTGAACCCTAAAAAGTCAAATTTCGCTATGGAAGAAGGAAGGCTGTTGGGTCACATTATTTCAAAAGAGGGAATAAAGGTATATCCCAACAAAGTTGAGGGAATTTTAAAAATTGGCATACCCAGAAGTAAAAAAGAGGTACAATCTTTCCTGGGAAAAGTGAATTTTCTAAGGAGGTTTATCCTTAATTTGGCTGAAATCATAAAGTATATTACGAACATGCTCAAGAAAGGAATGAAATAAAGTGGACCCCTGAAGCCAAAGAATCCTTTGAAGACATCAAAGTGGCATTGGCCGAGGCTTCAGTACTGGGCAACCGAAATTTTGAAAAGGACTTCATATTGTTCTATTTTTCCTCAAAGCACACAATTGTTGGTGTTTTATTACAGAAAGATGAGAAATTTTTTGAGAAGCCCATAGCATATTAAATCAAGACATTGAGGGATTCCCCTTTGAATTATGATATCATGGAGAAGAAAGAATATGTCCTAGTCAAAGCCTTGAAAGAATTTAGAGTTTACATCTTGCATTCCCATACTATTGCTTATGTGTCTATTAGTTCTATAAAAGACATCTTAACCTAACCTGATCCTGAAGGAAAGAGGGGTAAATGGATAGAAATGTTGTTAGAGTATGACCTTGAGATCAAACCCACCAATTTGATCAAGGTACAGGGGCTTGCGAAGCTAATGGCACAAACAAATTGTGAACTCTTAGGAATAAATTTCATGGTTGACTTGTCAACAGGTGCACAGGAAGAGAGAAATCCTCAGATATCCTCGAAATGTTTTGTGTTAAGCCCTAATATTGGCTCATTACCACTTAATGGGGGCATATTAGATTAGTAATGTTATTTTGTTTATGTCGGCTTTAGGCCATTAGTTGTAATTTAGATTAGTAATGTTATTTTATTTATGTCGGCTTTAAGCCATTAAACCTCCTAGTCTCCTATATATACCAAGGAGACATTTTCATTTTGAATCATCTTGGACTTGAACATTTAAGTGGGGGTAAAGGGAGGTTGCCCCTCGAAGAGGCTTATTATCTGAAATTATCTCTTTTTCAAGCGTTGAGTGCACTCGAGGTTTTCTATGCTATATTGATGTTTTGGTTCTTAACATATGGTGCTCGGAACTCGAGGAGTCTTGAGGTTTTACAGCTTCTACATCCCCGAGACACCGTGGCATTTTAAGCTATAACTTTTTTTCTACAGCGGAACAGAGGCATTTAAAGGGTTTTAGAAGATGGAATACCACATGTAAGATAGGTATGACTAGCCCGATGACTAGTCTCAAAGGTATTACAGGTAGTAATCACTTAACTTCTTCCTAGAGTATCAAATTGAGTGGGACTGGTTGCATTGGATCATTAGACAGTCTGTAATATTTTGGGTGTGAGTTTCATAATTACATATCAATTATTTTGTGCAGGGCATACTATACAAGTGGTAAAGGATCCTGGAAAGACCAAAATCTACAAGTTGTGGGGAACGTACCATAAATTCCACTTGGCAAATACAATTTTGATCAGACATGTGGAATTGAATAGAAGACATATCAAAGAAATACATAGGGAAGAGATTCATGCCCAAAAAGGCTGAAACTTTGGAGATACAATAGAGACAAATATTGTCTAGCGGAACCACCTCAAAATCAAGGTTCAAAAGTGATACTCGGCCAACATACCACCCAAAGGGAACTTCTACACCAAAATGAAGCCTCGAGGAAAATCCTACTTGGACTCTTGATGAAGGTGAAGAAATGCATTAGGGACATAAATGAACTGCAAATAAGATGGATTCAATGGAAGCCCAAGTTGATGGATTCAATGGAAGCTAAGTTGGATACTAAGATGGACAATGGAAGCTAAGTTTGGATACTAAGATAGATGGACAAAAGGAGATCATGGAGTATTGAAAAGTTACCGTATGGAGAAGACACCGAGAAGTGAAAATGCATCCCATGGAGAATTCATGATGTGGACACAGGAAGGTGAATCAAGAATGGAGAAACTCAACTTTGGTTTGAAGACCAACCATGTTCTAAGATTGACATGAGGAAGTTTGATGGCAGGACCCAGTCCACATGGATACTTAGGATGGAGCAATTCTTTGATCTCCATATTAATATTACCCATACACAAGAATACAATTAGCTTCTTTATATTTAGAACCTAATCAATTTTGACTTTGATGTCCGATGGCTTTTGTTCTACTTAAAATGCATTCGTCCTTGGACAATATTCCTTGGAAGAAATGATATCACTATGGCTACAAGAACAACCTTCTTTAGCCAATTGATAAATCTCAAGCAAAAGGGGTTAGATTCAGAGCACATTGAGAACTTCCAAGATTGAATACAAAGGTATGGAGTATTCCAGATAGGCACTTGATTGATGTATTCATACAGGAACTTTAAAGATAACATTCAACATGAGGTTACCTTTAGGAACCCAATCATTGGAGAATGCCATTTAAGGTCAGCAAAAGAAATGTTGAAAGTAAAAATATGGCTATGGCTACTAGAAGGACCTATCTAACATCTATAGAGAGAACAATGCTCCTTCTCCTAAAACACATCTGACCTACAAGGTTGACACCTCTCCTTTCAATTGGAGGAAAGAAAGCAAAAGGTTTATACTTTAATTGCTTGGCAAGTGGTAAAGAGGGACATAAGTGTGGTGAGAAGAAATTATTCTACATAGATTGTAGAGGAAGACCAGAACAGAACCATCTCCAAGATGGCAATAGAAACAATTTAAATACGAAGAGTTGACTCCACGATATCATGTAATGCATTGGCTGGAATTAGCACTCCTCAAACCCTCAAGATCGAAGGATACATCAAAGAAAAATTAATAGTCCTAATTGATTATAGCGATTACTCATAATTTCATTCAACGTAAATTAGCCAAAGATCTCAATTGCTTTGTATATCCATTGAGTTTCAAGTAATGGATTTAGGATGGAGGAACTATCAATTGCTCGGGAAAATGCAATAAGATCAATCTTACTATATGGGGAATATGTAATAAGTAGTCCAATGATTGCTATACCCATGGGTGAATGTGAGATGTTGTACTAGGAATCCAATGGTTACAATCATTAGAGACGATTGGCTTTTAATTTTCAAGAACTTTTCATGAAATTTTATTGGAAGGGAAAAGAAATTGAGTTGAGAGGTATCTGGGGAAGCCCATTAAGATGATAAGCTCATGACAAAATTATTGAAAAGGGGCATCAAGGCATTATTGCAAAAAATATGCTCACTAGATGGTAAAACATCTAAGCTATCTATTCCTCGAGATCTCCAAGGATCATTGATAAGCATTCAAAGAGTATTTGAAGATATTCCCCGAGGTCTTCCCCAAATGAAATCATGATCATGAAATTCACTAATTCCTAGGAGTGTTCCTCCCCAACATGTCAGACCATCACAGTATATACCCGAGGAAAGAGTGAAATTGGTATGGTTGAAGAAATGTTAGAGGCTAGCATCATTAGACCCTAGCCAAAGTTCTTACTCTGCACCCAGTGGTAATGGTATTCCAAGAAAGATAGCTCATGGTGATATGTGTCCAGTTATAGAGGGAGAGCTCAACAAGATCACTAGTAAAGAATGGGTTCCCATTCCGTGATTGATGAATTGTTAGATGAACTACATGGAGCAATCTATTTCCACAAGAGTGGATCTCCGTTCGAGGTATCATCAGATCGAGAATGAAGGAAAAGATATCCCAAAAGCCTTGACATTAGAACTCATGAAGGCCATTATGAATTTTGAGTCATGCCTTGCATACAAATGCCTTCCACATTCCAAGGGTTGATGGTCCATTTCAAGCCCTTCCTTGAAAATTTGTGTTAGTATTTTTTGATGATATACTAATCTATAGCAAGTCTTGGGAGGATCATCTGCAACATGTTGACAAGAGTGCTACAACTACTAAAGGAGCTTAACAACTATATCTTAAACCATCCAAATGTTTCTTTGGAGTAAAGGAGGTGATATTTGGGTCATATTGTATCTCATGAAGGTGTCAAGGTAGACCCCTAACAATATTAAGTCCATGATGGTGGCGATTCCCCAAAACATTAAAATCTTAGGCGATTTTTGGGACAGCCGAGGAGTTACTCTGCCAAAGTTTGTTGAACTATGGAAGAATAGCGACACAACTTTATCAGGACTAACTAAGAAGGATGCATTTCATGGACTCGAGAGGAACTTCAACTAAGTCGTTTGAACAACTTAAAGAAGTGATGTGTAAAGTTCTGTCTTGACCACTCCAGGACTTCACAAAAGCCTTTATTGTGAATGTGATGCATCGGGAAATGGAATTGAATTAACGTCACAATGCAAGAAGGAAGGCCCTGGCTTTTGAAAATTGACCACTCAGGGAAGAGACTTACACAAACCCATTTATGAGAAGGAAATGATGGCAATACTACCATTACATTGAAGAAGAAATAGGCGTCCTTACACCTAATAGGTAGAGCACTTCAAGGTCAAAAGCAGGATCATGATAGTCTTAAATACTTCTTGGAACAAGGGCTATCTTCAAAAGAACAACAAAATGGAGTAGCAAGATCTTGGGTTATAATTTTTGAAATCATCTATAAGGAAAGCAAAATGTTGTGGATGCACTCTCCGCGAAAGGATATGAAGATGTTGGGAGCCTTTCTACGTGCTATCGATCATCAACCCGATTGAATAATAGAAATGAGGATGAATGGAAGAATGATGAAAGTGTGGACTCTCATTGAAAGGTTCTGCGGCCGGGATTACAGTGCGTCGGTCCCCATTTACATGGAAAAATGATTCCTTATGGTACAAGTCAGCATATTTATGTAAGAACTCCCAACTCAAACAAAGGTGCTATTGGGCTGCACACCTCTCAATAGGAGGGCACTGGGATTTTTGAAAACCTACCATAAATTGAAGGATTTTTTTTGGATAGCCTTAAAAGCTGATGTTCAAAGGTTTGTGTGAGAGAATGTTTGGTTTTATAACAAAATAAGGTGGAAACAATTAAGACCGGGTCTTTTACAACCATTATCCATCCCAAGTCCGGTATTTGCAGAGGAGGGTTTCCATGGATTTCATCAGGGTTACAAAGTCTGAAGGAAAGAGTGTCATCATGGTGATTGTTGATAGATTGACCAAGAAATGCGCTTTACTTGTGCACTATCTCGTCCCTTCAAAGCTATTATAGTTCCCACCGCATTCATGGAGGCAGTTCAAAGCTATGGCAGCCCAAAGATTATTGTAAGTGTGAGAGATCCCATCTTCACTGGACACTTTTAGCAGGCCAGAATTATTTTTCTTGTTTGGAGTTACTCAATTGGCTCATAGCTCATCCTATCATCCTCAATCTGATGGACAAGCCAGAGATAGTGAACAAATGTTTGGAAGGGATACCTTCGTTGCTTTGTCTCGATAGAAAACAAGCACAATGGTTCAAATGGTTCACCCTTGGCGAGGAATGGTGGTATAACACTTCCTTTCTGCTACCCAACAAAAATGACACCATTTATGGCACTTATGGATCTCACCCTCCTTCCATCCCTTCTTCTCTAAAATAAAAATCTAAAAAGTTCAAAAGCATTGGAAGATCACGTCGAGAATCAACAGCAAGTTCTCCAAATCTTAAAAGGACAACTTGACCATGGCACCAAAATGCATGAAACAACAAGTAGATAAAAATCGTAGTGAAAAGAATTTTTAGTAGGGGTGGGTATTTTTTAAGACTACAACCATACAATGAGATGTCCCTAAAAAGCAGGCCAATAAGGATAATAAATTATCACCAAAGTACTATGGCCCTTATAAGGTGTTGCAAAGATTGGTACTATAGCATACAAATTGGGCTGCCTGCGTCTTCACGAGTAAACCCAGTTTCCATGTTTCATGTAAAAAGTCATGAAGCGACAAGATCTTAGTTCAAACTATATTGCCAGATTTTGACGAGGAAGGAAAAATGATAATGATAGACTGAAGCCATCATTGACACAAGAATTCATGGCCGAGGAATAGATCCATTTAATTGCTCATCATTAAATGGAGAAACTACGGTAGAAAGATTCCACTTGGGAAGATGAGTCACTTTTATCTGAGAAGCATCCCAGAGTTACTCAAGCGTTACTTTGGACAGCTTTATCTCGAGGGAGGGGGCATGTTAAGCTAATATTGGCTCATTACCACCACTTAATGGGGCATATTAGATTGGTAATGTTATTTTGTTTATCGCCGGCTTTTGAGCCATTGGTTGTAAGGATTAGATTTAGTATTATTTTATTTGTAATAGGCTTTAGGCCATTAAACCTCAAAATGAAAATGTCTCCTATACATACCAAGGAGAATTTTCATTTTGAATCATCTTGGACTTGAACATTTAAGTGGGAGTAAAGGAGGTTGCCCCTCGAAGAGCTTATTATCGAAATTATCTCTTTTTCAAGGCGTTGAGTACTTTTCACGAGGTTTTTCTATGCTATATTGATGTTTGGTTCTTAACATTTTGACTCCCCATGGTATGCATACATCATTTATGTGTTGAGAAATCTACAAGCTCCTTATCGAATTGAGTAAAACAAAGGCCAGATTATTAAAGATGAAAGAAACACAGAATTTTGTATAGTAAAATAATATCTATATTGGAAAGATCCAAGGGGAATTTTGTTGAGTTGTTTGGAAGAAGAAGATGAGAAAGAACTTCAAATAATTTCATAGGGTAGTATGGAGGACATCAAATAATTTCATAAGGGTGACTATGGAGGACACCATTATTGGAAAACCACTATGCACAAGATTTTGAGGGCTGGGTTCTATTGGCCTAGCATTTTTTTCTGATGTCTATAAAGAGGTTTCAATATGTCATGAATGACAAATTTTTGATGGGAAAAGAAAATTGCAGCCTCTTCCCTTGAAACCCATCTCTGTTGAAGCACCTTTTAGACAGTCGGGCCTTGATTTTATAGGATAAATACATCCACAATTCTCAGCTCAACACAAGTGGATTACAACAACAACAAATTACTTCATTAAGTGGATTGAGGCAATTCCCACCAGGCAGGCTACATATGTTGTTATCATCCATTTTTTAGAAGGTAATATTTTGTCCAGGTTTGGATGCCCAATCAAGATCATAACAGATAATGCAGCAACATTCAAGTCCAAGAAAATAGAGAATTTTTTTAGTGATTACAATATCACCCTTGTCCATTATACATCTTACTACCCTCAAGGAAATGGGTTGGTTGAGTCCTAAAATAAAAGCTTAGTCAGAATTATCAAGAAACTGTTGCAAGATAACAAAAAGGATTGGCACAAAATACTCATCCATGCAGTATGGGCTGAAAGAATCACCCCAAAGAGATCTATCGCCACCCCACCTTTTTAGATTGTTTATGGCATAGAGGCTATTTTTCCTACTGCATTGGGATTGCTAGTGATGATGTTGTTACATGAACAAGATGCAGAAACAGATGCCACTCAAAGAATAAAGGATGAACTAATCAGTGTCCAACAAACCAGGGAAAAGGCCTTCAACAATGCTCAACTGCACTAAGAAAAGATCAAAAAAGGTTTTAAGAATCATACCAAAGTGGATGATTTCAAACTAGGAGACTTGGTACTAAGATAGGATGCCAAAAATGAAGATAAGGGAAAGCATCGAAAGTTCGACCATCTATGGTTGGGACCATTCAATATTGCAACATACCATGGAAGTAATGTCTACCTACTACCGGAGAGTAATGGAGACATTGTTAGAGGAGGGCATGTGAATGGAAGGTTAATCAAACATTATATTGTTTAAACAATCATCACCTCTTCCATTCATTGTACATAATCATTTTTGTGTCTTATTTTTGCATGAAGAAGTTGAAATAAAAGTAACATAGTTAAAGCCCGAGGTGAAAGCCCTGAGCTATGCTGGATCGATTTTGAGTTTTTAAATAAAGGTTGGTAGATTTAGATTCTAGTAATAAATCATAGCCCAATGGGTAGGCACTCAGTCTACCATTATTTTCTACCTCGCAGGGAGGATAACATCCCCAGTTGGAGCCTATGTTATCACCATAACAATTGTTTTATGGGATCCAAGTCTCAGGATTTAGTGAGGGACTAAACCGGTGTGGAGACATGATATATTGGAGGATGGGCCCACACCTCGCAAAAAAGGGCTAAACCTAGCAGAGGCACATATTTGATGAGACACGACGGACCACATATCTCAGGCACCACAGATCAATGGTCAGTAGCCATATCGGGCGGAGAACTAGCGCGGGATTTAATTATTTGAAGGTGGGACAATGGAAATATCGTGGTTTTTCCTCAACACCACGTGGCGCCACCATATGAATATCGGGGCGAAAAACAGTCTACCCCAAACCACTTTGCCTCATCCCCGATGTCAGGAAGCGTATATAATGAAGGGGACCCTTGTCATTATTTTATGTTTTTCAAATCATTTGAAATGTTGAAAGTGGCACGACTGCTCCAGTCGAACCTAAGCTCAACAGTACACCAAATTCACATGTTTTATGCTCATTCATAGGTATTTTTAATCATCACCATGGATCCCATCATTTTGTCTGTAACAGAGAAAGATCCCCCACTAAGCGAAGAAGCCCTAATTGACACAAAATCTGATGTGTTTGATACCGAAATAACTGTCTCACCCATCTCTGCATCCAGGGCCAATTTTCCATATCATGTAGGGATACAAATACCCTTTCTCGAAGTGGTCCAAGTCTCCATAGTCTCTTACATTGTCGAAGTCACATTCCCTTTCCTAGAATTCGTCAACTGGTACGTTGAGCAATACTCACAGGATGAGAGGGTCATTTTAAATAGGTTAGGGTCAGAGGTCCTGTGTAGAATAGATTTCCTGTCCATTCAATAGACCCTCGACATACCAGAGTCCCCTTCCACAACGTATGAAACCTTCGATGAAGAAAAGATAGTCATAGTTTACAGGGAATGCTCCCCTGAGGTAAAAAACATATTTTTGCAGACAATTGTCAAACACGAGCAATATTTTGAGAGTCTGTCCATGAATGAATGTAAATGCCATGGTTATTGAGATCCAATGGGATTGTTCCATACGCAATCCGATTTTAGGTCTAGATAATGACAAATATGTAGTTGAGGTCATGTTGGGTTTTTTGTTAACCTTTTTTTCAGTCAAAATCCAGTCAGCCATTCTGTATCAGTTTTGATAAATTCATAACTAATATTGTACACAAACAACTAGTGAACTTCCAATCACTAAGTCACTTCAAGTATTACACATACTTGTTGAAGATGTTCCTGGAGACAAACAAGAATGAGAATAAAGATTTACAGGAAAGAGTAGATAAGTTGAAGACAAGGTTGAAAGGCAAAGGACTGTTGAAAGGGGACAAACACGTCATATGGGACTCCATTGCTGCTGAAGTTGCTAAGTTCAAGGTATACTTGAATTTCATTGATGAAAAACATAGCATGGCCATCAAATCCAGGAGAAGATGCACTATTGTGAGTGAAATGCTAGCAAATAAACCCTCAGAGTGGGCTTAGAATGATATAAATATGTTTAATTCCATCCCCACTACTGAACTTCAGACCATTGGGATCAAAGACAGGACTACATTAATCATTTGGGCTAGAAGAGTCATTGCCAAGCATAACTTGCTTAAATCAGTCCAAACCAACGCAATGCAGATGGAGCAGAGCATACAGGAATTCAAATATATATTTGAAGAGTTCTTCATCAAAGGCCTTCCATCATTTTGGGATGGAAAAGGGAAATTGCATGATCAGTAGGAATACCACTCTCACCTTTCCCAATGCAGAATGGATCACTCCAAGTTTGAAATCCTGGAGGAAAACTTGAAGGGGACAAATCTGGTGGAATATTTGACCACGGATTTTGAGATCTTAAATAAGTTCAAGACCGTGAATATCGGGATGCCAACCATGAATTATGCCACTTTCATTGAAATGAAGATCTTGATAAAGGAAATGATGGATTATGATATCCATTATGACTTGCAATGGAAAGAGATAGTGCGTCTAGGCAAGAAAAAAAACAATTTTCCAGGAACCAACAAATAGCCTCCAAGTGTCACCAGATTGGTGGGTTTGACATAATATCAAATCAATACAGATGGTGAAGATAGAATCCGAAGATTTAGATAAATCGACCGCGGATACATGAAGCGCTTTGGTTTAATCATTGTAAATCGATTCACATACCGAGACTGTAAGTTGAAATTATTGTAGTCGGTTTTAGAAGCTGAAACGTTTTATCTCAACCATTGTAATCAAATTGTATAAATGCTAGAAGTCCTTAATGAATTAATGTTGGTAGTAGTGCAAGGGTACCTTTTAGTTGTTTTTGAACTCAATTGTAATTTTTGGAGCTAAATTGAATACATATGAAGAAGCTCTTGAAGTCTCTATGAAAAGATTCTAATGGTGGTGATATGCGTTTTGTCTCCTTTAATTGTATGTATTTCATGTGTTATTTAATTCCATTTACATTTTATTCTATTTAAATTGGAGATTCAAAGGCCCATAATTCATCTTGTGATGCTCTCGTCTTAAGAAATTTAAACTGTGTAATTTTCTTCCTAGCTAATTCAGAATTCATTTTAGTAATGCTCTGATGCAGTTATTTGTTTTCTCCTTCTTCTTACACTCTGCTTAAATACAATTTACAACTCAGAGTCATTGAATCATTTAGCCTTTATCCTCTATAGAGTTCTACTGACCAATCATTATTTTCATTCGCTTTCTGAATTTGGACTCCATAGCCCTAAGTGTCCCTCCCCTTCCTTGCCAACAACTTTATAAAAACCCCCAAAACAAAATAAATCTAGCGACTGATTTACAAAGAAATATCAAGTGACATGCAAGAGCCCTCTCTGAGTTGAGCAAGCTAGTGCACATCTCTAAATTAGGTTGAAACAATTACCTCTATTGTTTGTCTATCGGTCAGACAAAATTTACAAACTACTAACAGGTTGGACCATTCCTTACCCAATCTAGTTAACAAATCCAGCTTGAAATAGATGGCCTAACTCTTGTGAGTATGCATCAAAGTGTATAGAGAACCTTGGCCTTCTAGGGCCCTTATTCCAATTTACTCTTCCTCTGTTACCCCGACCATGGCTACCTCTGCTGAAAAAGCTCATTCCTGTATGGATTATTGATTAGCAAATAGTTTCTTCAACAACCATACATGACAATTCTTTTAAATATGAAACAAAATTTGGCTCAGCAACATATCAGACTCGTGCAATCCAAACCATAGAAATCATTTAATGCTTGTCAATGAGCAGGGGGTGAAAAAGAGTTCTGGGATATGTGAGGGATTGTATTGAGAAAAAAGTGTTAAAATGAGGGGGAAAAGATCATGATTACTGCTCACAACATCTAACAAACAACTGTATTGTAAATCAAAAGAATATATCACTGTAATTTATCCCTGTGCGATACTTTAACTGTCGTAATACATGATTTATCTTAACTATAATTAAATTTTAAGAACATGGAGTGGATAGTGAATATTAGAAGGCGAGGGGAGTTGTAATGCGCGAAAAGTGAAATAATGGTAGGGAAAAAAATGAATATTGTTCGAAAAACCAATTAAGTAATCCATAAAAACAGTTGAGTATCCAATACAAATGATCCAACACCAATTAAACAATTACTGTGTGTTAAAACTTGTTCACTGTCCCACATCTAAATCTTCAAACTTTTTTCATTAACATAGTGTAACATCATACTCTGAATCACTATGCCTTTCAATCTTCCTGTTAATAGAATTATTGTTTCTTTTCATTTACTTCTTTTTTTATTTAAAAGAAATTCCACATGAACACACAGTCATATTGTATCATCTCTATCGAGCATATATTTCTATAGAATATCAACCAATTCCCATAATTTGTAATTCCCCAAATCAAACATAGAAACAGGTATTTTCCCGAGTTGAACAAACTCTTTTAAAACTTTCCCAATCCCATTCTTTGGACAATATTAATCAATTAAATTTGTAATGAAACCATACTACAAAACCTGTGCTTCATCTCTGATGTTGCAATAGAACAAAATGATGCATGATGTCTCCATAAACCATACCCAGTAAACAACCAAGTCAGAATCACCAACTTTCCAACTTGCAATAATCCCGACTGGGAAAAATTAAACACACAACAACCACCAACTTCAATTTATACCACGTTGTACGAACACACAGACCAAGGCATAACGAAAATAGGCATCCATATGACTATACATTACCGTTTACTCCCAATCAACCAATTTACTAAAAAATGAGCTAAGTTATCTATGCAACTATCATAACAAAAGGAGACAGTGGCTGTATACCAATTTGCATTCCCAATTACAACTTTCCAACAAGCCAATCAAACATAGATGAGAAAATACTTAAAGAAAATGTCATAACCACTCAATGAACATATGACAGTCAACAAGATAACTGACAAGAGTGAGACTGGCCACGGTTATTGAAATTAGGCTCTGTAACCATGAACGCAAGAAATAATCAAGAGTTTGCTTGGTCACCAAAACACAGGGAGACTGGAGGTCGACCATATCGACAGTAGGTGGGAAACCTTCGAAACAAGCATGGTGGAACCACAATATTTTATAAATCTTATCTTGTAAAATAATGTGACAACTCAACACCAAGTAGGGTAGGAAATGATGCAGAGGAGCAGAGATTGCTCATTGGATAGTGACCAATACCAAGAATGCACAGAGGCATAAACCTCATGCTTTTCCCAATAGCCGAACCAATTTATAACAATGCTAATGGAAATGCAGACCCCATGTACTACCAAGAACCATAAATCATTCTTCTTGGTATAATGGCCACCCCATAACCAACTATGTTGATGCCAATACCAAGAATGCGCCCACAACCAGGTGAAAAACACACGAACATGGCTCTAGAGGATACACAGTGACCATACACAACAACTCCATAAAAACTGAATACAGTCGGGTATGGTTACCATTAATTGTTAGGAGGCGTCCAAAAAGGCTAAAGAGAGAGAAACCCTCCAACAAAATACCCATAACTACTTAAAAAAGAGTGAGACATCACAGTTTCCACCACACAAAACAACCAATGAAATCACAACTTTAACCATCAATTTTTCCATTTGCAAATGAATAACCACACAATCATTCCATAGAAAGCACAAACACATTTACATAGTTTCCAATCTCAGGAAAACACAGACCAACACATTACCGAGCCATCCTTCATTTCATATATAGATCAAATTCGTGGATGGGAGAAAAGAACCATACATGTAACCAATGTCTTTAAAAAGGGTGAGTTGGTCGAGCAGTTCCTTCCAGGCTTGAATCTCAAAGCTTAACCAGAACAAAACCAAATGAACAATAACCATTCTAGGGTGACAACCTAGTGGGAGAAGTATGGAGTGACGTGCATTTACTGCACGTCGCTTCGATCCTGCACTCCATTCAATTTTGTAGTACATGACAACCAACCAAAACCATACCATTAATCCCATGCCATTAATTCCTTTCATCGAAACTTGCACATATTTCTTGCCAATTGTGCCACCCCAATCCATATTAACCATTTCCAAAACCATACCATAACATATATCAAATGCATCCAATATAACTCAATATAATTCTTATATCCACTAACCATTGCTAGTTAGGAATAACACTAATTCCTTTTTATTTTATTTGCACATAGCATAGCATAGTATAGTATAGTATAGTTCCTCTTTTTTAATTTTTTTCATAAGTCTCTTTCCATTGCTCTTGTTTCTTGTTGTTACTAACATGTGTCTTATGTAGGTGTAACAAGTAATGACTCATGATGAAAATATCAAATGTAATAAAAATAATTATAAGACATTCAAAACATGGAATTTAGAGCTTAGAATAACGGAACAAACACATAAAATGCATTATCCATCTGCCATTTTTTCGCAAACAAAACCAAGATTGCATCATCAATCATATATAACCTGCAAGCAACATCGAAACATCAACATAAAATGTGTGATAAGACTATCTTTGATCCTCCATTCTACAAGGGGTCCCACCTACTATTATTATATATCATTAGCATAGTTTAAATAGTAGGCTTTAGAAATACTTTGCAGGCGAAATCCTCATTGCAATTTTAATCGTCAAAAAGTTGGAGACTCCACAGGGAAATATGTTTCCAATAGATTAAGAACTCATAATGTATGGTTTCATAGACCAAGAACAACAGATCAAGAAGGTATAACCAGAATGATTATGCAACAGGGGGAAGTAAGTAGATTTAATGGGAAAATGACCGGTAATTTGGGAATAACTCATAAAAAATGTTAAGCATGAGGGGGTTTATCCCTATATTCATAATCATTCAACTAGAATTTTCTCTCTAATTCAAGGAGAATTTTTTTTATGGACTTTCTCTTTTAACTCTAAAGTGGATGAATAAATGGAAAGCAGAAGTGGGAGATAACCAATTTCTTTATAAGACAACAGTGAAAGCAGACAACAAATTCAATTATGCTTTCAGGGGGAAGATCATAACAACTATGTAAGATTGATTGTTATTGACTAACAATACCTCGCAAGAGTTTCATTGTGACAGAACTGATCCAACATCTTATTCTTGACCAAAATTAAACCAAAAAGATGAAAAACAATAAAACTCATGACAGAAATGGGATTGCAAAATTTAAAATAGCTGAAATAAAATGACAGAATTGTAAAAGAAACAAGAAGATATTAAAAGGAAAGAAGAATTTAAACTACGATAAAAGAATAATTGAAAAGCAGTGATGAAAATGAAAACAAAACTAGACTACTAATATACAAAAAATCCAACCAGCGTTAAAACTTTTCAAGTTGGTTCCACGTAGTGTTTTAAGTGAGAACCGTTAATGTTGTAGGAAAACAATCACTCCTGTAAATATTTTAAAATGTAAGAGTTAGTATCTAGGACAAAAGTGATCTTCAAAGGACCTAGGCATAATTTTGAAATTTCTAGTGTCTTCCCCTACGAGCATGAGTTGAACCCCATATTAGTACCTTTTCATTGAATTTAAATTTGACAGTTTTGACACTCTTGTTGAAATACTTGTTAACAGTCATTTGTCTCCTTTTTATATTATCCAAGGCAAACATACTTTGCTCCTCTAAAGCTAGGAGTGCATTTATCCTTTGTGAAACATTAGAAGAATTTAATTCTTCGATCTGTAGCATCAACCTTAAAGAAGAAAGTTCCATATCAGTAGGAAGGATGGCTTCTTGACCATAAACAAGTTGAAAAGGTGTGCAACAAGTGCTTACCTTGGCGGTAGTTCGATCTTCCCAAAGGGCGTAAGTGAGGAGAGTGTGTCATTTATGAGGCTTATCTTTGATCAACCTTTTGATGATTCTCACCAGATTCTTGTTTGTAGACTCAGCATGTCCATTCCCTTGAGGATAATAAGTTGATGAGATGAAATGTTTAAACCCAAACTTAGCTAAAAATTGGGCCATCTTAGCATAAATGAAAGCGGGACCATTGTCTGTAATAATTTCCAATGGAAGACCAAATATGGAAAATATGTTATTTTCATGGAAAGAAATCACCTGATCATCCATTGAATGTTTAAGTGGGACAACTTTAGCCCACTTTGTAAAATAGTCTATGCCTGTCAAAATAAAAAATTGTCCTGCTTAAGATGGAGGATTAATACGACCAATAAAATCCAATCCCCACTTTGAAAAAGGAAAGTTCGGGAGGACAGGTTGTAATGGCATGGCTAAAAGGCATTATTTCCTAGTAAATTTTTGGGACTTGTCACAAGATCTCGAAAAAAGATAAGAGCCACAAAATATTGAAGGCCAATAGTATCCTTTTCTAATAATTTTAAAAGTAGTGGTTTTAGCAGAAAAATGACCTCCTACATGAATGACAAAATTTGAAGAACCATGAGTTTCTTGCAACAGTTTCTATGCATCCTCATTATTTACACAGCGAAGCAACACACCATAAAGAGATATTTGAAACAAGAAGTCACCTATAATGATGTATCTTGCATATTCAAGATGAAGTCTTCTTCTTTGGTGAGTGTCTAAATTGTCTGGACATCTTTGGTTTTGTAAGTAGTAAACTAAATTATTATACTTAGGATGTTCAGACACAAGAAGGATCTGATTATCAATGTAGAATAGTGCTGACAGAGAATTATCCTATTCATCAATTTCTTCACTATTCTCAGCATGATGAGCTAATTGAAGGGCTAAGTCACGTCCCTTGATAGTGGTAGAAGTCACGATATTCAAATCATGCCCCTAGATCTTGGAAATCCAATGTGCAATATTCCCTGAAAGATAACTCTGTGAGAGAAAAAACTTGAAAATGAGAAAAGGGACTTTTACCAATGTATGCTTTCCTAAGATGAAATGGCAAAAAATTTCAACATGTTTAACAAGAGCGAAAGCATGTTTTTCAATAAAATAATATTTAAATTCATCATCAAACAAACTTTGACTCGTGTAAGCCACTGGTTTTTCATTACCTTGGTCATCATTTTGCATTAGGATGGAAGAAACTACTTCCTCGGTGGCATTAGTATATATCGTGAATTCTTTCTCAAAATATGGCTTCGCCAAAACCGGTGTGGAACTGATTTCTTTCTTGATCCCTACAAAAGCATTTTCGACATCATCTGTCCAAGAAAAAGAACGATCTTTCTTAAGAATATTATGAATTGGTTTGACCATCACAACAAAATCTGGAACAAACCTATGAACGAAGTTAATAACACCCATAAAATATTGAACCTCCTTCTTGGAAGTGGGAGAAAGAAGATTAAGGATAGCAGCAATCCTTTCAGGATCAATGCTTATTCCTGAATCACAGACAATGTGTCCAAGGAGCTTTCACTTGGTAATTCCAAAAATGGACTTAGAAGGATTTAGAGAGATGCCAAATTTCCTACATCTCATGAGAACTCTTTTCAGAGGATCAAAATGATCTGATCGTTTTTTAGAGTACACAATTAAGTCATCAAGGTAGATATGAATGATCTTGTTGATCAAATCGTCGAAATCTATTTGCATAACTCTTTTAAAAGTGGTACCTACATTAGATAAGCCAAAAGGCATGCGTTCATAAGAAAAGGTACCCTAATGAGTAATAAATGTGTTTTTATATTTATCTTCTCTTTTTACCTTGATTTGATTGTAACCGAAAAAATCGTCAAGTAAGGACATCATCTATGACCCTGCAACTTGCTGCAAAATAATTTCCATGTTAGGGAGAGGAAAATGATCTTTTATACTAGCCCGATTTAATGCATGAAAATCAACGCATAATCTGATCTGACTGGCTGTTTTCCGAACAAGAACCAAATTGGAAACCCATTCAAAATATTAGACCGGAAAGAGGATTCCATCTTTCAAGAGTTTTTCCAACTCCTTTCGAATAGTTTCTTCTCGTGAAGGGTTGGTAGGTCTTTGTTTTTTCCTAACTGGTTTTATGCCTTCCTTGATGGGAATGGCATGTTGTATAAGAGCAGGATCAAAACCACGAAGATCCTCATAAGACCAAGCAAAAACGTCTTGAAATTCACCAAGCAGCTTGGCAAACTTCATTTTCTCTTCATCAGAACATTGGGCACCTATTTTAACATTATTTAGAGACTCGAGTATCCCAATGTTCAAGGAGATGGTTTCACCCACCTTCCTTTTTGATTCCTCTTCTTTATGTTTCTCTTTATTTCCTACATCACTCAATGAAAATGAACTCTATAGAGGAGTCAAGCCTTTAGGAATCTTGTTATCTTCTATAGATATATTTTCCTTGGGATTATAAGGTTCATTTGAATGAAAGCACAGATGCTCTCATCGCTAGGGAAGACCTTCAAGGATTTTATATTGTCAGGGATATGTGGATGATATAGAGATTGAAAAGTGCAATAAGGTCTATGTGGTATAAGTTTTCGATTAGGAGAGGCTTTAAAAATAGCTAATCGATCAACCATTGAGTTCAATTCCCTCTTAAAATGAGTAATTTTGAAAGATAATAGGTTCAAGATAAGTGTCCAAACATTTTGGGTGTATCGTTTTATCAACTTGTTGCTAGGAGAGTATATCTTACATATAAGGTTCACAACAAGCTCAAAATCTCCAAAAACTGTAAGGTGACCACAACCTAGATTATAGGCGTTTTCAATGCCTAATAATAAATCTTTGAATTCAGTGACATTGTTTGTGCAAGCAAACTCCAACCTATAAGAAAAGTTATGAATTTTCCCCACTAGAGAGTACAAGATAATTCCAGATCTATTACCTTCACTAGAGCATGAACCATCACAGTTCATGTGCCACATAACATCATCTAAATCAATTTGTTCCAAGGGAACTTTATCCTCCTCGGAAAATATGGAATAGACCCCTAGGTCCTCTTCGATATAGTTCACATTAGGTTGTGGGACACTCTCTATGTAAGGTGAAATCCTTCCCTCTCTAAGGACTATGATTCTTTTACCATTCCGAGGGACGGATAAGTGTGTCCAGTTGAGTGAGAGGTATCCACCCGTAAAAGATTTCCAATCTCTTCCCAAGATGATTGAGTATTGGATTATTGGCATATCAATTACCTAGATACTAAGGGTTGTCCTTATTTCAGGGTGTGCGCACAAACCTAAGGTCACATCTTTAATCTCACCTATAGTCGTTTGTTGTAGACTATTATAAGAGAGCATGCTTCTAGCATTTTCATTTGTACAAGACAATCCTAGCTCTTCCATAATAATATTCGACATTACACTTGGGACCAAACGGCCATCAATGAGGCAACAATGGGTGATATTATCCATAATATTTATTGAGATTCAACAAGAATATCATAGTGAAAATTATGCACCTATTTTTAGGTGGAAGTTTATATTTAGATGATGAGCCAATTCTATTTATAGATGATATCTATTTATAGATGGTGAGAAAATTCTATTTATAGATGTATGCCGACTATTATTATCCCTTAATAATAGTTGGATAATAAATATTAATCTATTCTCAATGAGTACTCAGAAATAGTTAACTGAAGTGGAAAATCAGTTAGCTATAGGAAATTCGAGTTCAAAGGTTGGTCGGTGGGACATGCAAGTCGAATTAGTTGTAACTGAGTGATTCAAAGTTGTAACAAAGTTGGATGTGTAGTTATGTGAGTTGTAAAGTAGCTTAACTCAGTTAAGTGAGTTAAGCTCAGTTGTACTAGCTGTAATTGAACTTACACTAGTGAGATATCAGTGAATTAATTATTAATTAATTCACAATCAGTGGTCTCACATGAAACTAAACATTTACCACTATTAACTACATGCATGTCAGGTGATCTGAAAATAGTGGGCTGACTTGTTATGCTATGCAAGCACCCTCTACTTCATAAAAATAAACTTTACAGGACCTTGTTCAATGTGTTAAAATATGCAAGATAAATTATGTGCCAAGTTTATGCATCTTCTTTTAAATGTTTATGTGTGAGGTCTTTGTAAGATTAAATATGTTGTTTTCATAGATACAACAGCAAAAATAACTTGCAGCAAATAATAACCAGCAAACACTCACAACAAGAACAACATGATAAAGGAGTTCACCCCTCTCTGGGCTACATCTCCTTGAGCCTCCTTCAATGGACTTGGCTCTCTGGGATTAATTTGTCAAAGATTATTTTACAATATGCTTCTCAACTCCAATGGATTAACTGACTTTACCATTGGGTTCAGAATACATAAAAACCCCAGAAATGACTAATAGAACTCTGAAAATGGACCATGGCTCATCCGGGCATGACCTCTTCTACATGTGGCCTTAAGCTTCCCTGAGCTTCCTCGTGGAAAAAACACCTGTAAAATTCCTCAAATACCTATGAAACCTATCCCAATGTGTTCAAACCATAACAATTAGCCAAAAATGACTATTCAGTCACAGAAAATAGACTTGGGCTCATCTGAGCATGACCTCAATCAATGAGGGCTTCAATCTCCCTAGAGCTCTATGAAACTTCAATGGTGAAAAACATGCAAAAGAAGTCATCAAATGGCTTTGAAAACAATTCCAATGGATTCAAAACATGCAAAAACCCCTAGCTGGGATTTTTCGGTACCTCATTTGGCCAAAAAATGAAGAAGATAGGCCTCCTGCCATTATCTTCCTTCAAGCTTGTTGTCTCTGGTTCACCAAAACACACCTCTGTGTGGCCAACCTAGAACACACGCTCAAAATCATGCTAAAACCTAGCACCGATGCGTAACCGAAAAATGGGTGAAACTGTCAAACGGTTAGGGCACGCCCAACCCCTAACCACCAAAACCGTGGTCATGTGGGTCACCATGTGACCTCACGCAAATACAAAAAGGGTTGAGTTTTTAAAACCAATAGTTAAGCGCCAAGTGTTAAAAACGCGCGCACATATGGTCATATGGTTGCACCCGAAACTGAGGGCTAACTCCATTTGAAATAGGCGCACATGGATTCACGCACATTTGCTTGGCTGTGGTCATATGGATATGGGTTGTGCGACCGGGGGATGGGGCTAAGCCCCAGCCCGGACCCCAGCACCAACCATAAAACAAATCAAATTTAAATATATATAAAATCGTATATATAACAAGCAACATATTATGGCACATTGGCAGGGCGGGATTTGCAAAGACTTTGACCTATGGAGGGAGGTCCGGGGTTCGATCCCCACGGACCCATAAACTTTTAAAAAAACAACCAATACCAAACAAACAGGGTGCCACGTGGTAGCCCATGACTGGGCCACGTGACACCAAACCACTTGTCAAAATGATGCCACGTGTCACAACGGGATTTGTCCACGTGTCCTTCCAAAAATGCCTGCCATGTCAACTGCCACCTCAGTGTATGGATGTTCCATGTCATCATATGGCCTCTGCCACATCAGCATCCGTACAGACTGTACGGACTGTACAGTCAACACACATTTTTTTTGCCTGTTTGACGATTCGAACAGAACGCGATATCTCACTCATTTGACATCTGTTTGAACTCAAATGAGTTGCGTTGGGTTCGTGATGATGAGGGATATGCACCCGTTCGTTTTGAGGCAATTTTGAGAAATTTGATATTTGAGCTAAATTTTGACCCCTGATCCAGATTTTGATCACGCCTTCCCACTGAAAGGATTTTGGACTCACAAAATCTTATGATTATCTGTCCGAGTTTCAATACTCTTCTTCTTCCAAGTTCTATCAACTGATTCTACTTGAAAAGTCTTTTCGACAATCACCTAGATACCTTGACATGCCTTGCACTGCAACTGGCTATGTCCGTCAACCACTATTCTTTGGCTGTTGCTGACCCACTGTTCTCTTTGTGCTTGGAAGACTTCCAACCTTCCCACTAAGAATCAAGTCCCTCTTGTGAACTCTTTGACGTTAACACAATCCACTCTCCAATGGCTACAAAAACGTTCGTGCGACATCTTGTCACAAACCAAGAAAACCATCAATCTTGAAAACAAATTTATACAAGACTGAAAATGATGCCAACAAAGTCTTTTTTCTCTTCAAGCAAACGGTCGCATCTTTTACTTCATCAAAGCACATGGCGTTTTCCTGCATCTTGGTGTACTCAAAATCAACTTACAAGCCAACAAACTCCATTGACTAAACATAAGTCGAAAAACATGATCGACACAACATAGTTGTCAAGACAACATCGACACAGGTCAAGACTCATTTGAAAAATATTGACCTTCCCAATGACAAGTTGACATTCATGATACACTATCATGTTACAATCATGAATCATTCATGATGAACTATCACCAGTTCACTGTTTACACACACACAAAAACACATGTATGTGCATAGCTCTTCAACTCTCCTTCAAGTACAAACATAAGTACATGAACCCAAAACAT
>SNQJ01S0049991.1:80731-90951 GCA_010110895.2 Picea sitchensis | reverse complement strand
TTGGACCCTATTCCTCTTGTGTGATTTTCAAAAACACCAAAGCATTCATCTTGAGAGGAATTTGAAGATAAACTAACATTACATACCTTATGTTCATGGATGTACTTGGTAAGGTTTTCCTTTGCCTCATGCAGTTGAGTCTTCATTTCATGCAACTTTTCAAGAAGCTGGTCTTTCTCCTCCTTTATGGCCATCAACTGCTCTTCAAGAGCAATCCTCTCTTCTCTATATTCCCACAATTATTGTACCATATCTCTCATGGTTACAAACTCCTTCAACATCTCTTTGTCAAATAACTTGGATAATGAAGATGTATGAGAACTATCATTGTTTGAAGCTTCCTCCATCCTTGCAAGATATCAAACTTCAACACAAAACTTGCACAAATACCAACAACTAAATCTCTGGCTATCAATGGCAATCACATGAGAAAAACCATGCTCTGATACCACCTGATCTGAAAATAGTGGGCTGACTTGTTATTCTATGCAAGCACCCTCTACTTCATAAAAATAAACTTTACAGGACCTTGCTCAATGTGTTAAAATATGCAAGATAAATTATGTGCCATTTTATGCATCTTCTTTTAAATGTTTATGTGTGAGGTCTTTGTAAAATTAAATATGTTGTTTTCATAAATACAACAACAAAAATAACTTGCAGCAAATAATAACTAGCAAACACTCACAACAAGAACAACATGATAAAGGAGTTCACCCCTCTCTGGGCTACATCTCCTTGAACCTCCTTCAATGGACTTGGCTCTCTGGGATTAATTTGTCAAATATTCTTTTACAAGATGCTTCTCAACTCCAATGGATTAACTGACTGTACCATTGGGTTCAAAATACATAAACCCCCCAGAAATGACCAATAGAACTCTGAAAACAGACCATGGCTCATCCGGGCATGACCTCTTCTACATGTGGCCTTGAGCTTCCTTGAGCTTCCTTGTGGAAAACACACCTGTAAAAGTCCTCAACTGCCTTTGAAACCTATCCCAATATGTTCAGAGCATAACAATTAGCCAAAAATGACTATTCAGTCACAAAAAACAGACTTGGGCTCATCTGAGCATGACCTCAATCAATGAGGGCTTCAAGCTCCGTGGAGCTCTCTGAAACTTCAATGGTGAAAAAACTGCAAAAGAAGTCTTCAAATGGCTTTGAAATCAGTGCCAATGGATTCATAACATCCAAAAACCCCTAGCTGGGCTTTTTCGGCACCTCATTTGGCTAAAAAATGAAGAAGATAGGCCTCCTGCCATTATCTTCCTTCAAGCTTGTTGTCTCTGGTTTGCCAAAACGCACCTCTGTGTGGCCAACCTAGCACACACGCTCAAAATCGTGCTAAAACCTAGCACCGACGCGTAACCAAAAAATGGGTGAAACTGTCGAACAGTTAGGGCGCGCCCAACCCTTAACCACCAAAACCGTGACCATGTGGGTCACCATGTGACCTCACGCAAATACAAAAAGGGTTGAGTTTTTAAAACCAATAGTTAAGCGCCAAGTGTTAAAAACGTGCGCACATATGGTCATATGGTGGCACTTAAAACTGAGGGATAACTCCATTTGAAATAGGTGCACATGGATTCCTGCGCATTTGCTTGGCTGTGGTCATATGGATATGGGTTGTGCGACCGAGGGCTGGGGCTAAGCCCCAGCCCGAACCCCCACGCCAACCATAAAACAAATCAAATTTAAATATATATAAAATCATAAATCTAACAAGAGACATATTATGGCGCATTGGCAGGGCGAACTTTACAAAGACTTTGACCTATGGAGGGAGGTCCAGGGTTTGATCCCCACAGACCCATAAACTTTTAAAAAAACAACCAATACCAAACAAACGGGGTGCCATGTGGCAGCTCATGACTGGGCCACGTGGCACCAAACCACTTGTCAAAATGATGCCAAGTGTCACAAAAATATTCATCCATGTGTCCTACCAACAATGCCTAACACGTCAACTACCACCTCAACGTATGGATGTGCCAATTCATCGTACGACCTCTGCCACGTCAGCATCCGTACGGACTGTACAATGAACACACATTTTTTTTGCCTGTTTGACGATTCAAACAGAACGCGATATCTCACTCATCCGACGTCCGTTTGAACCCAAACAAGTTGCTTTGGGTTCGTGATAATGAGGGCTACACACCCATTCGTTTTGAGGCAATTCCAATAACTTTTATTTTTGAGCTAAATTTTGACCCCTGATCTAGATTCTGATCATCAGATCCAGTGGAGACCCAGTTGATATAACAGGTGAAAGGGACAATTTGACTATCAGTTGTGACTTTAGTGGGTGCACTCATGCAACCACATAGACATTGGATGTGCCTATGAGTATTTCATAGCCTAGGCAAGAGGAATTCATTCATTGCAGGTATTTCCATTAGTAGGGATTGCACAGAGGAGGCAGGTTGTTTGGAAGTAGTAAATTGACACATGAATTTGTTAATTTTTGTATGATAGTGTGAGACCATTTTATATTGAATTGAGATCTCTTGGATTATATTTTTGTATGATATTGTTTCATGATCCATGATATATACATAATATATGATAGTGGGGTTTTTAGCTTTATGCTTTCCCAACAAAACATCTATGTTATGTGTGATTGATCTTTCTTCTTGATATTGCGATTGACGATCATGTTTTAAATTATGCAAGAATATTTGTAGAAGCAATTATGTATTTAACAATGGTATATAATTGTTAGATCAGAAGAATCCAGAAAATACATAATTTGTATTTAAAATTTCTACATGGTATCAGAGCATAGGAAATTACAAAAGTTGAGTTTGTGATTGGATAGAATTAAAATTTGCAGAAAGACTTTCTTGGTGCTACACTTGATTCAAGATCAAAATGGATTTCAATGTCTTGAGGTTAAAGTATGCAATCAAGGGAAGCTCGAACTACATTTCTTGGAAGGACAGGATGAAGGCAGTACTTGAAGACAATGTCTTGAAGGAATTCATTGACAAAGATGTTCCTAAGCCAGATGCTGCAGACACTGAAAATCTTGATGCATGGAAAAAGAAAGTGGAAAAGGCGAGAAGGATCTTGTTGGAGGGAGTAAGAGAGCACATTGTCTCAAACCTCCATGGGAAAGCAACACCATATGCAATGTGGAAGACTTTGGTGTATCTATTCCAAAACAACAACGACCATAGGAAATTGCCGCTCAAAGATAAACTCAGGAAGATCAAGATGGAGAAGGCTGACTCCATTCCAAAATATCTCACAAAGTTTGTCCAATGTTGGGATGATTTGGGGAGTGTGGGAATAACAGTCACCGATGATGATTTTGTGAGCTTGTCTCTCCTAGGACTTCCAAAAAATTGGCACAGTTAACAAGACTATGTCAATGAAAGGGAAAAATTGCCAGATTGGGAACGACTATGGTCGGATTTGGTGCAGGAGGAGTTTAGGTGGAACGCCATAGATGGCTCTTCATCAAAGAATGATGATGAAGAGGATTTTTCTTTGGGTGCCACAACAAGGAAAGGGAAGGGGGATAAATTCCATTCAATATATGAGTCTAAAGGAAAGAAGCTGGATTTGTCCAAAGTGAAGTGTTTTCACTGTCATGAACATGGGCATATTACTACTAACTGTCTGCAGAAGAATAAGAACAAGAAGGATGTTGTAGCTACAGCTGTTGAGGCCCTTGCCTCACAATTTAAATTTGAATTCTCCTTGATTGCATGCATGGCGTCAAGTGAATTGGGATTGGTGTGGTATTTGGATAGTGGTGCTTCCTTCCACATGACGAGAAATAAGGAGCTTTTCAGTGACTTGGAGGAGAGATATCTCAAAATGAATATAGAGATGGGTGACGATGGACGATACAGTGTGATTGGAATTGGTACCATTACCTTTCCAAGGGAGTCACATAAACCATTTCAATTGAAATATGTTATTCATGGTCCAAGTCTGAAGAAAAACTTGGTCTTAGTAGAAATGTTGGAGGATAGAGGCTATGATGTTGTTTTCAACGATGGAAAAGCCTTTCTGTGACATAAAACAATGGGTCAAGTCAAGAAGATAGGGATTTGATTTAAGAATATCTAGAAGCTGGAGGTAGATGGCTGAGCTTCCATGATGGGTAAGGAAAAAAAATTTGTGAGTCGAGATGAGGGAGAATTATGGCACAGGCGATTAGGCCATCTTCATCATGGAGCCTTGAAAGTCATGCAACAATCATCTACTGGACTTCCAATGGGAACACTTGCTCAGTTAGATTAGTGCAAGGGTTGCACCATGGGGAAGTATGTAAATTCCACCTTTCATGAAAGGGAGAACCATGCTTCAGTGATCCTCGATAGAATTCACACAGGCATGTGTGGACCATTCTCGGTTGCATCCACAACAAAACATAAGTATTATGTTATTTTTGTTGGTGACTTTTCTCATAAATGTTGGATATTCTTCATGCAGAAGAAGGATCAAACATTCTCAAAGTTCTGTGAGTTTAAAGCATTAGTGTATAAAGAGTTGGGGAAGCAAGTGAAGGCTTTGAGGAGAGATAATGGCAAATAATACATCTCTAACGAATTCAAAGACTTCTACAACCAAGAAGGAATTCAAGGAGAAATCATAGTGCCTCATAACCCACAACAAAATGGGGTCACAGAGAGGAAGAATATAATGATCGTGGGTGCAACACGAGTGATGTTGCATGAACAGGGCCTACCAATGCATTTGTAGGCGGAAGCATGCAACACTGCAGTTTATGTGCAAAACCGTTGTCCTCATAGAGTACTTGGCATGAGTACACCTGAAGAAGATTTCACTGGTAAGAAACCTGATGTTTCTCATTTTAAGATTTTTGGCTCATTTGTTTATGTGCATGTGACCAAGAACGCCAAGAAGAAGCTGGAGCTAACTACTAAAGTTGGGATATTTGTGGGGTACATAGAAACACCCCATAATTATCATGTGTATTTTCCTAACAATAATATGACTTCTATGCGATGGGATATAAAATTCGACGAGGGGAAATCCATGCAATTGTCGCTTGAGAGGGAGATAGACTTGGATGCAAAGGAGGAACTACTGGTTCCCAAATATGAGTCTCAATATGTGGATCAGACACATGAGGAGGTTCATGGAGTGGAGGAAGCCACTCATGCAGAGCCATCCATCAGAAATGGCAGAAAGTGCACCATGGAAGCTGATAATTTGAGACTAGATGCTACACAGAATGTAGGAGCCCCTACTTCATAGCGCAGATAGAGACAATCTCCTGATAGATTTACTGGATACATGGCTCTCATGAGAAAATTTATTGTGACTAAACCATATTCCTTTTAGGAAGAAGTGCAGGATCCCACTTCGGTTGATGCAATGGTGGAGGTGTATGACTCCATTGTCAAAAACAGTGCATGGGAAATTGTCCCAAGACCGGTTGACAAATCAGTGGTAGGTTCGATATGGATCTACAGGGTAATATTTTAATCATTGTTCTTTATGTTGATGATTTAATACTGACTGGTGATGAGTAGTTGATACACTCATGCAAGGAGGGCCTTTCAAAGGAGTTCGAGATCAAGGATATGGGCCTCCTTCATTATTTCCTTGGATTGGAAATATGGCAACGAGATGGTGAACTTTTTGTGTCTCAAAGAAAGTATGCAAGGGAGATACTGGGTAAGTTTCACATGGAGGGATACAAGCCCATGGATAATCCTCTTCCAGGAAACTAGAATAAAGAGGATTCTACTTCTAGAGAGGCAGTGGATGCTACTGTTTATTGATAGTTAGTGGGTTCGCTAATGTATCTAGTGAACACAAGACCAGAAATTTTCTATGCAGTTAATCAGCTGAGTCGAGAGATGGTTAAGTCTACCAGGCTCTTTTGGAAGGCGAGTAAGCATGCCCTGAGATACCTAAGGGGAACATTTGAATATGGTTTATGGTATAGACAGACGGATGAGGTGAAGTTGCATGGCTTCATGGATGTAGATTGGGCAAGAAACCCAACGAACAAAAAGAGCACATTAGGGAGGATATTTAGTATCAGATATATAGTTGTTTCTTGGTATAGCAGGAAACAAATATTCGTGTCACTCAGTTCAGCAGAAGCAGAATACATGGCAGCGAGTCAAGTTGCATGTGAGGCTATCTAGATGAGAAAGATCTTGGTTAGTTTTTTTGGATCTCATTTAGATCCGATAGTGATTCATTGTCATAATCAGAGTTGCATTAAAATCTCGATTAATCCTATGTTTCATGATAGATATAAGAATATAGATATATGGTATCATTATATCAGAGATTGTGTGCAGCGAAAGATCATGTTTCTTCAGTACATTCCAATGGAAGATCAAGATGCAGAAATTCTGACGAAGGCGCTCACCAGGAGCAAATTCGAATACCATAGAGACAGGATTAGGGTGAAGGATAATCCATTTCTTGTTGAGACAGAGTGTTGAGATTCAATAAGAAGATCCTAGTGAAAATTATGCACCTACACCAGGATAGAGCCTCAGGCTATTTTTAGGTGGAAGTCTATTTTTAGATGATGAGCCAATTCTATTTATAGACGGTGAGGAAATTCTATTTATAGATGTATGTCGACTATTATTATCCCTTAATAATAGTTGGACAATAAATATTAATCTATTCTCAATGAGCACTTGGAAATAGTTAACTGAAGTGGAAAATCAGTTAGCTATAGGAAATTCGAGTTCAAAGGTTGGTTGGTGGGACATGCAAGTTGAATTAGTTGTAACTGAGTGATTCAAAGTTGTAACAGAGTTGGATGTGTAGTTATGTGATTTGTAAAGTAGTTTAACTTATTTAAGTGAGTTAAGATAAGTTGTACTAGTTGTAAATGAACTTACACTAGTGAGAGATCAGTGAATTAATTATTAATTAATTCACAATCAGTGGTCTCACATGCAACTGAAGATTTACCAGGGTTAACTACATGCATGTCAGATCCAATGGAGACCAAGTTGAGATAACAGGTGAAAGGGACAGTTTGACTATCAGTTGTGACTTTAGTGCGTGCACTCATGCAACCACACACACATTGGGTGTGCCCATGAGGATTTCATAGCCTAGGAAAGAGGAATTCATTCATTGCAGGGATTTCCATTAGCAGGGATTGTGTAGAGGAGGCAGGCTGTCTAGAAGCAGTAAATTGGCACATGAATTTGTCAATTTTTGTATGACAGTGTGAAACGATTGTATATTGTACCGAGAGCTCTTGTATTAGAGTTTTGTATGAGATTGTTTCATGATCTATGATATATACATAATATATGATAGTGGGGTTTTTATCTTTATGCTTTCCCGGTAAAACATCTATGTTATGTGTGATTGATCTTTTTTCTTGATATTGCAATTGGCGATCGTGTTTTAAATTCTGCAAGAATATTTGTAGAAGCGATTATGTATTTAACAGTGGCATATAATTTTTAGATCAAGAGAATCTAGGAAATACATATTTTGTAATAAAAATTTCTACAATCTTTACAGAAATATAAAAGGGGGATTTTTTACAGGGTATATAAAGTTATGTACACCTACTTTATTTACAGACGAATCCTCTTCATTTACCTCTTTAGAGAGTTTGGCTACAATGGAGGATTTTCCTTCCATGAATTTTTTTGGATGCCTCTATTGTTTAGGGAAGACAACCATGTACAGAAGGGTTGCATCTTCTTTGATGTTGGCCAACTGATTTAGAATATTGTATTTGGAAGAGGGGAGAGGGGAAGTAGTTCTTTGACTATCAGGAACCTTAGGAACCTGAATAGTAGCATCTGCTGAGGATGAGCTCGGGCTAGAAGAACTACGGGGAGGATCATATTTTCCTTTGGGAGCATAGGATTTGTTCCTAGTATTGATGATCATGACATCTTCTGGATATGAAAAATATAGGACAACGATGGTAGTTTCTGATCTTTTACTAGAGATGTTATCTCTGGCACTCTTCTTTACCTCACATGTGGTTTCCTTGTGGTGTTCTTAGAAAAATTTACACCAACTTCTAGGCATGATAGATTTAGGCTAAAAATTATTTTCAATTGGATTTCTAAAGGGAGGTGCAGAAGAGTTTGAAGCTCTAGGGGTCAGAGGGGAGACATTTCCCTTTCACTCATATGATATCATACAATTATTCATATCTTGTACTAGATGTAAGAGGGAGGACATGTCCATCTGTTTAACCAATTATCCCTGAGGAAGACCTTCTATTTTGAGATGTTATTCATACTCGAAACATGTATGCAGAGCGGAACTGAGGTTATCAATAGATTTTTCCTCAAGCCTATGACTATGGGGGGAAGGTAATGCATTATGATAATGCATGAAAGCGGCTTAGTTCTGAGGTCAAATGAGTTCGGGGATTTGATTGTATAGCTTAGTGAAACACAAGTTGAAGGACTTGATGGTCTCACCATCTTTATAGGTGATGTTATTGTACTCCCATAACTGGTCAACTGGGATTTTAGATTTCCCATAAGTGGATTTGAATCAATATAATAACTCCTCCCAAGTAGACAAATTCTTAGGAGGAAGGTCACAGAAATCATCCATAGACTTTCCTTCCAAGGAGTTGACAAATAAGTGGAGGCAAGTATCATCTTCATTGGCTCCTATGTTGTGGAAGGCATTAGAAAATTCCATCAGGTGTTCATTTGTAGTGACAGTGTTATTCCCTGAAAACCTAGGGAGATTTTCTTTGAATTTAGGAAGTGGATGAGTATCCGGTGCTAGGTTAAGAGGAGAGAAAACATGCCATGGTGTGGTTGTAGAGTCTTCTTCAAATTGAAAAATCCCATACTTTTTAATGATGTTGGTGGGGTTTGTGGTAAATTGGACAGGGACATGGTGGCTATATAAGATACCAATCACTAACAAAGCTGAATACTGAGAGAACGAAGCACTTCCAGTGCCAGCATGGCCACCACTATATGCCATCTTGTGGATGATAGGTAAGGGAGAGAAAGACAAACTGGATGAATCAGACAAGGTTCTCCTTAGAGAACTTTGTTGGGTAGATAACACAACATTCTTTCTTCCTATTTAAACAATAGGATTAATTTAAGGTGATAAGCCTCTTATTCTCCTAGAAACACGAGGGTCTAAGGACATGAAAAGAAGGTCAAAGTTGAAGGAACAAGAAGGTTATTTCTGATTTCTAGGTTCTCTACGTCTAGCTTCCCAACGTTCTTGGGAACTACTGTCTCGTTCAATTGTTTCCTAGGAATGATTAATATCAGAATGAGTATTAGTAGTGTCTAAAATGGTGTTAAACAAAATCAAAGAAATGTTGGTCTGATCTTGAAGATTGGGCTCAATATTGGGCTTCCTTGCAATAGGTACAATCATTAAGAAATAAAACAGTCAAAGAATCAATATTAGAAAAATAGATGTATTCCATGATAATCAAGCATAAAAATCAACCAAAGAGATATTGAAGATCTCCCCAATATGGTTTCCAAATAAATGTTGAGGAAAAGATATGAAATGATCTTACTCAATCATTTTTAGATCTTGCTTGGCTAAATCAAGATAGATGGGAATATCACCCTATTTTTATCGCCATCAAAATTTGTATCCTAATTCACAAGTATTGATTACAAGTGCTTAGGTTGGTTTTTTTATAAATGAAAGCTTGTTGGAAAATTCATTATTTATGTAATTTTCTTAATATAACAGATTTTGAAATAAATGTAGAGACAGAAGTAAAGACACCGAGTCAATAATCAAAATAGGTGAGACATAAATAAATCGTTTATTTCATTCCAATTCATCAAAATAATTATTCTCTTTTCAAAATTCCCTGAGGAAGTTTTGGACCAAAGTCAAACTTAGATGTCCCCGATGAATCATACAAAAGGACTTCTAACAGAAAGTAAAAACTGAAATTTAAAATTTGGATCAACTTGCCATATATTGCATCCCACTCGACTCTGCACAATAGCCTTTGTTAGTCATGAAATTTAATTCACAAATAGACAACTCTACACAGACTATCAAAGATAGATCAACACCTGTGAAAAACAAGTGTCTGAATGATGTAATTCAACCCTGAATATTTTTGTCTACAATAGGACCCTGCTATCATAAAAGAGAATTAGGCTTCCAATGAATTAAAGAATGAATGAAAATTGAATTATCTCAACAAAACTCAAAGAGAAGACCTTAGTATGATTCTCCTTCTATTCTCCTCTTGTTCCTCCTTTT
>SNQJ01S0049991.1:69399-80681 GCA_010110895.2 Picea sitchensis | reverse complement strand
TACAATAGGACCCTGCTATCATAAAAGAGAATTAGGCTTCCAATGAATTAAAGAATGAATGAAAATTGAATTATCTCAACAAAACTCAAAGAGAAGACCTTAGTATGATTCTCCTTCTATTCTCCTCTTGTTCCTCCTTTTCCCTTTGACTTTAAGAACTTAGAATTAGTTGAATTAGTTGAACTACTTATTTAGTTAAGTTAACTAAAACTCAACCAAATTTTTAGTTAAGGGGGAAAAGTAATAAAATCATAATAAGGTTTTTTAATAAATAATAACTAGTAGGTGGGACCCCTTGTGACTCCCTTTAGTTCTTTAACAATCATAACACAACTAGTTAATAAAAAAAAACATCCCTCCTTGTGACTCCCATCATTACTTTCATATTTTGACAATTTATATCAATGATAATTGAAATTATTTCCAAAAATATATTACCATATATCCAAAAATAGTGTGTTGTCCAAAATTTTAGAAGTCAACTGTTCTCAACAATCAATAAATAAAAAAACTTAAGATCCATATTTTCCACTCTGGAAGGAAATCTTCCCTTGTTGTTGTTGTCACCTTTTGATCTCTCTGAATTTTCCTTAGGCTGTGTGGAGCCTTTAGGCCTAATCTCACTGATCACATCAGAGCAATCATCTCTCAAGTGCATGTGGGAGGACACAGATTTCGCAGAATCATTTGAGGGTGGGGAAGGGGCAACAACGAATTTGCCTTTGTCAGGGGCATGGTGGGCCTTGGTCTTTAAGATTTTGCTTTCATGGGAAGACTGTATTGGTGAGTGAACAGGGGAAACTTGGACAATTTGATTAACAGGTGGAGGGGTAGGTAGAGACAACTTATGCTATCCACGATGTTGGGAGACTACCGGGTGGACAATCTCTTGCCATCTGTCATTTTCAGGGATTTCAGGTTGTAGTGAAAAATGAAGGGGTACTAGGATACCAGGGACATATGGAGCTTGGAAGGAAGGCCTTTCAGGCATAGGTTGGACCACTCCTTTCCCAATCTAGTTAAAAATTCTAGCTTGAAATAGTTGGCCTAACTCTTATGAGTCTGCATCAAAGTATATAGAGAACCTTTTCCTTCTAGGGACCCTATTCCAATTTCCTCTTCCTCTGTTACCCTGACGATGGCTACCTCTGCTGAAAGATCTCATTCCTTTATGCATTATTGATTAGAAAATTGTTTCTTCAACAACCATACATGACAAATATTTTAAATATGAAACAAAATTTGGCTCAACAACATATCAGACTCATGCAATCCAAACCATACAAATCCTTTAATGATTCTCAATGACCAGGGGATGAAAAAGGGTTCTAGGATATGTGAGGGATTGTATTGAGTGAAGAGTGTTAAAATGAGGGGGAAAAGATCATGATTAGTGCTCACAAAATCAAACAAACAATTGTATCATAAATCAAAAGAATGTATCACTATAAGTTATCCTAGTGCTATCCTTTAACTGTCATAATACAAAATTTATCTTAACTATAATTAAGTTTTAAGAACAGGGAGTGGATAGTGAATATGGGAAGGCGAGGGGAGTTGTAATGCATGAAAAGTGAAATAATGGTAGGGAAAAAAATGAATACTGTTCGAAAAACCAATTAAGTAATCCATAAAAACAGTTTTGTATCCAATACAGATGATCCAACACTAATTAAACAATTATTGTGTGTTAAAACTTGTTCACTGTCCCACATTTAAATCTTCAAAATTTTTTCATTAACAGAGTGTAACATCATACTCTGAATCACTATGCCTTTCATCCTTCCTGTTAATAAAATTCTTGTTTCTTTTCATTTACTTCTTTTTTTATTTAAAACAAAATCCATAGGAACACACAATCATATTGTCTCATCTCTGTCCAACATATATTTCTATAGAATATCAACCAATTCCCATAATTCGTAATTTCCAAAATCAAACATAGACACAAGTCTTTTCCTGAGTTGAACAGACTCTTTTAAAACTTGCCCGATCCCATTCTTTTGAAAATATTAATAAATTAAATTTGCAATGAAACCATACTACAAAACCCATGCTTCATCTCTGATGGTGCAATAGAAAAAAATGATGTATGATGTCTCCATAAACCATACACAGTAAAAAACCAAGTCGCAGTCATCAAATTTCCAACTTGCAATAATCTCGATCATGACAAATTAAACACACAGCAGCCACCAACTTCAATTTATACCACGTTGTATGAACACATAGACCAACGCATAATGAAAAGAGGCATCCCCATGACTGTACATTACCATTTACTCCCAATCAACCAATTTACTAAAAAATGAGTGAAGTTATATATGAAACTATCACAACAAAAGGAGTCAATGACTATATACCAATTCTCATTCCCAATTACAACTTTCCAACAAATCAATCAAACAAAGATGAGACAATACTTAAAGAAACTTCCATAACCACTCAACCAACATATGAGAGTCAACAAGATAACCGACAAGAGTGCAACTAGTTGGGGTTATCAAAATCAGGCTCTGTAAACATGAACACAAGAAATAATCAACAGTTTGCTCAGTCACCAAAACACAGGGAGACTAGAGGTCGACCATATCGACAGTAGGTGGGAAACCTTCAAAACAAGCACGGTGGAACCACAAGATTTTATAACTCTTAGATTGTAAGATAGTGTGACAGTTCAACTCCAGGTAGGGTATGCAATGATGCAGAGGATCAAAGATTGCTCAATGCATAAGCACAGAGGCATAACCCTCACGCTTTTCCCAATAGTCGAACCAATTTATAAAAATGTTGATGGAAATGTAGACCCCGGGTACTACCAACAATCCTAAAGCATACTTCTTGGCATAATGGCCACCCCATAACCAACTGTGTTGATGCCAATACCAAGAATGCACCCATGACCAGGTGAAAAACCCATGAACATGGATCTGGAGGATACACAGTTACCATACATAGCAACGCCATAACAACCGAATACAACCGAGTATGGTTAACATTAATTGTGAGGAGCTGGCGATCAAGGCTAAACAGAGCGAAAACCTCCAACAAAATAACATAACTACTTAAAACAAAAGTGATCCATCATAGTTTCCACCACACAGAATAGCCAATGAAATCACAACTTCAACCATCAATTTTTCCATTTCCAAATGAATAACCACACAGTCATTCCAGAGAAAACACTCACGCATTTACACAGTTTCCAATATCAGGAAAACATAGACAACCACATTATCGAGCCATCCTTCATTTCATATACAGAGCGAATTCATGGATGGGAAAAAAGAACCATACCTATAACCAATGTCTTTAAAAAAGGAAAGTTGGTTGAGAAGTTACTTCCAGGCTTGAATCTCAGAGCTCAACCACAACAAAACCAAATGAAAAATAACCATGCTAGGGTGATGGCCTAGTGGGAGAAGTATGGAGTGACGTGCATTTACTACACATCACTTCCATTCTCCACTCCATTCAATTTTGTAGTATACGACAGCTAGCAAAAAGAATACCATTAATCCCATGCCATTAATTCCATGCATCGAAACTTGCACATATTGATTTTGAATTGCGCCACCCCAATCCATATTAACCATTTCCAATTCATACCATAACATATATCAAATGTGCCCAATATAACTCAATATAAATCGTATAGCCACTAATCATTGCTAGTTAGCTAACACTAATTCCTTTTTATTTTATTTGCACATAGCATAGCATAGTGTAGTATAGTTTCTCTTCTTGGATTTTTTTCATAAATCTCTTTCCATTGCTCTTGTTTCTTGTTTTTACTAACATGTGTCTTGTGCAGGTGTAACATGTAATGACTCATGGAGAAAATATCAATTATAATAATAGTAATTATAATCCATTCATAACATGGAACTTAGAGCTTATAATAATGGAACCAACACATAAAATGCATTATCCATCTACCATTTTGTCACAAACAAAACCAATACTGCATCATTAATCATATAGAACCTTGTAAGAAGCATCGAAACAACAACATAAAATGTGTGATAAGACTATCTCTGAGCCTCTAGTCTACAAGGGGGTCCCACCTACTAGTATTATATATCATTAGCATAGTTTAAATAATAGGCTTTAGCAATACTTTGCGGGTGAAATCTTCGTTGCAATTTTAATCATCAATAGGCACCAGAAGATGTTGGTCCTAATTTCTACACCTGACTGCTAAAGGGAAAATCAAGGCCACCTCAAGTTTTGGAATGATTATTATTTTGATTATTTGATTTTGGGTTAGTTAGAAGGTTGGTTGTACTAGGAAAAGAGCATCATTGGGTTGGAAAAATGATAAGGATGAGGGTCCTCTTTAGCTGGTGGCACACTAATGACAGATAAGTGAAATAATAAAAAAAACAAGGAGAAACAACAAACCACTCAATGAATAATCTGTTGCAAGAAGTTTAATACTAAAACATCATTTCAAGACATTAAACATGTATCAAAAACACAATTTCTCCCATAGGTTGCAATAAAAACAAATCTTAACCAAAGCATTAGTTGTTTTACATGTTGCATATCAATAAAGACAAGTTATACAATAGCCGAAGGAAATGAAATGTACTTTGAACAAATCAAAAACTGCATTCAAGATAAGATAAAAAAAAAAAACAAGAATATTTGAGTGAAACATTCTCATCAAGAGTATATTCACCAGGTAGAGAGATTTAATCCATGCATAGAACGAGTCCAACCAGTTTGTTGTATTTCTATCCTTTCCCAAAAAACTCCTCCTCTCAAGCATACAAAAACTACATATTTATCAGAGTTGCAGAGGCTCTTGTCCATCTGGGACTGAGACTTAACTCTACATTAACAGTTGTAAAACAACTTATTAACTTGACTAAAACACTGTTGGAGTAAAATAATGTATAATTCACACTTTACTTAATCAAAGAGAGTGGTTCTTATCACACATATAATACCACTAATTAACTTGTTCTAAAAGAATCCCGAACTAAAAATTGGAAACCACTACTAGTAATGGAACTAGACTGGTGCATGTGCTAGAATGAACTGAGACTTTGGAAGAAACTGATTCAAAGTAACAGAGATTATTTCTGCATTGATCATGGCATGCACACATGCTATTGGAGGCCACTGGAGACAACATGAAGTGTGTTCATGTATTTCCCCCACTTATCCTTTGATGATTGGCTTAAAACCCAATTTTGTTTCCACGTGCTACTCTTAGATGGGACCCTAGACATGATATAAGCACTTGATTGTGGAAGTTGTCAAGGGTGGTTTGGATCCACACTGCTCTGAATCACACAATCCACCACCAACTTCCATGTACCTCTCTAGATATACCATGGTTTCAATTGTGGGACCGCTCTAGGATGTTAATGTTCGAGCATTTTTCATTTCCGCAATGAAGTGTGGTCTTCAATATTTTTTCAATATGTGATCTGGAAAACTCTTCTATTTTATCGCCCCTACTAAATTTTATCCGTCTGCCATATTAGAACTCCCCTAGCCATATTTGTATATGGCGCAAATTTATTAGAGCTCGAGAGATGTGAACGCGGAGCATGAATATCTACCGATGTGACTTTATCTTGGAGTAACATGGAAGTCTCTCTTCACTTTGGCACTTTGAAGTTTGGGCGATTTGGACTGTGAAGAATGAAAATCTCCCAAAATAGTACGGTCTTGAAGTGACGTGTCTCATAAAGAGAGTGACACATGTCAGATGAAATTGAGAAGATGATGTGCCCCAAGATGGTTGAAAATAATGCCACGTGTCTCCGGCTAAATGCTACGTGTCTCAATAGATGAGTGCCATGTGTCTTAATAGATGAATTCCACGCATGTTCAAAACTTCAACACTTTGGCATTCAAGAGTTTCATATTGTGAAGCATGAAAATATTCCAAAGTGGTATGGGCCCGAAGTGACATGGCAACGGTTCGACACTTCACCATTCGGGAGTTTCTGGATGTAAAGCATGGAAATATCCTAAAGCAGTACATGCCTGAAGTGACGTGGCATCCTAACGTCACTTCGGGACTTCGACACTTCGACATCTCAGAGTTTGGGAGCTTGTGAATGTGGAGCATGAATATCTTTCGAAGTGAATTTCTCCTGGAGTGACATGGCAATCTCTCATCACTTCAACACTTTGGATTTCGGTAGCTTGTGAATGCAGATCATGAATATCCCCCAAAGTGACTTTCTCCCATAGTGACGTGGTAGTCTCTCATCACTTTGACACTTCGGAGTTCAGGATATTTGGACTGTGAAGCATGAAAACCTACTGAAATAGTATGGGCCCAAAATGAAATGGAAACCTAACATCACTTTGGGACTTCTATACTTTGGCACTTCAACGTTCGAGAGTTTTAGATTGTGAAGCATGAAAATCGCCTGAACTGGTACAGGCCCGGAGTGATGCGATGGCATGAAATGAATGCCATGTGTCCTTGGTGGATAAGTGCCATTTGTCCTCAGTGGATAAGTGCCAAGTGTCTTCGGGACTTCGACGCTTTGACGTTTCGGTACATCGTGGCTGCGCTCTTGATGTTAAACCCAATGTGATTTCAACACTCCAAATGCATGAAAAATGTCAATCTGAGTGGCCTGTTGGATCTCCATCGTTGCAATTTCCTACAATCTGAGCCCGAAATTGACATATTTTGAATTGTTTCTTTTTCTCGTAGAATCTTACTATGCATACAAATGAATTGGTGGACCTGGATGTCTCCTTCGCATAGGAAAGGCTGGGTGGGCCTACTGCATTCTCAATTAGTGGCAAATATGATGACAAGTATTTCAAACTCAAACCAGACATGCAATTATATTTCAAGGAAAACTGAAATAATTATGTGCAAAGAAATAGTCAAGTAAGAAAATAAGGAAAACCAAGTCATTGAACAAACAAGAAACTGACTTGACCAACTTTAAGAGGAAAGATTTCATGAAGGCATAGGGAAATGAGAGAGGAGAGGCAAAGGTGCATACCTAGGTTACAACAGTTTCTTTATGAATGCAACACAAATCTATTTTATGTAATTTGAGTTAGGAATGTTCACACAGTTCTAGGATTAATCGATCTTGCACAAGACTAACATATATCCTTAGAATGTATGGATTTGTCTAAGTATTCTCCTTACCCTTCCCTATCTTCTTGTCTTCGTTGTGCTTCAGGTGAGACTTCTTCTCTCCGGAGAATATGAAAATGCCAGCGCTCTAGACTACTCGTTACCCTTTTGTTGGTAACCTAAGAAGGACCCTGGTCTGATCAATTTTGTGCCAACAACACACACACACACACATTTCAGGGCACATTTTTTATGAATCTCATTGTTTCTGCATTTTATGTTGTTGAATGTATAAATTTCAAAGTGTTTTGATTTCCACTGTTTTCTTTTATATATGAAATTGCAAGAAAGAAATATAATCTAAATGGATTTAAAGAAATATATTCTCAAACAATAACTCTTAGAAACAGTGAATAGAAACAACTCCATATCTATATTCTTCTAAAAACTAATTTCACATAAAAATACTACTACAAGGATATTCCTAGGAAACATAGATATACATTGTTTTATAAAGGGAGAAACCTACATGAACATCATTAACATGAACATGAAAAAAATAAGTCATGAGTTAAAATAAATGCACACTTTGGGATTATGGATGGCTTTGGGATAATGAAGACATGATGAGAAGATGAAATGTCAAACTCAAAATCTCCTATAACCTTCAATTTAAGATCTATTAGTATGATAAATTGAATATTGTTTTTCAATATTTCAAAGGAGAAACTCATACATCAAATATAGAAGGACCACTTAACACATAAATGTAGATTTTGATGAGTTTGTACATTCAATAACTTACATTTAACTAATAGAAACTACAATTACCTTTACAATATTAAATAAATCCACTTATNTTCAAAGGAGAAACTCATACATCAAATATAGAAGGACCACTTAACACATAAATGTAGATTTTGATGAGTTTGTACATTCAATAACTTACATTTAACTAATAGAAACTACAATTACCTTTACAATATTAAATAAATCCACTTATTACATGAGATGTTTGATGAAGGTTATACAAAGATGATTTAGGTTCTAGCAACTATTTCACAGAATTTGGATAGATTTGTGAAATTTTGATGAAATGAAATAAATTATTTCTCAATTTGGTTGAGTATTCAAATATATTTGGAGTGTATTATTGCACTAATCATTGTAATACTTTATTTAATTTGATCAATTAATTTTTAAAGTGTTAAGGAAGTGTATGTAAGTAGGAATAGTTTGTTTTTCTAAAGTTTTTATAAATACTTGCGTTACGCATTAATGAATCTCTTATGGTGGAAAATATTTCTAAGTGCTAAATCCATACACAATTAATTATTCACAATGACCTTAATTTGACGAAAGACTTAAGTCCCATCCTAGTAAAGACACTAGGAATCAATAATAAGAAACATTCAATTATTTCCAAAGTCAATTAACTTCTAATAAATTATGTTCATAGCCACACTATAGTATTTATCCAGAGTGTGATTGAAAAATGTGTATTCCTCAGATATACCTTTCCAATGAGCTATATTTCTCCCCAAATGGAGATTGTATGGAAAAGTTATGTCCTTGGGAAGTTGACATGTCAACAACCCCCATCGGGGCCCACAAACCTTTTGGTGTTTCATATTCCGGGGTTAGGGTTAGGGTTTTGTATTTATTTATGTTTAAAATGCCTATAGAGACTCATTGTAAACATCATCATCTTCTTAAGAATCAGAATACCCATCACATCTCTTCTAAGAGATAATATGCCACCATTCTAGTGAGTCCTTCACTCCATAATTTTATAGTTTCTGTACATTGCTCCTATTAATAAAAATTGTGCATTGTTGTATCTCTATGTTTATTGAAATATCTATGTATATTTAATTTTTGTATCTCTTCCTTCATTTCATTCTCAAAATAATTTGGATCAGTGGTATCAGAGCATGCTACTCCTTTTTGTTTCTTAGTGCATGTCTCCGATGAGGTCAGGGTATAGAGAGTTGGGTCTCGACCTAGTTTCTATTGAGGAAAAATGTTGTCACCATCCCAAGCGACTTCCCATGGTGGAAGAGAAGAGATACAAGGGAGAAAAAATCCCATCAAGCTATTGATCGTGGAAGCCCTCACACAACATATGAAAGAGATGTTGGATATTTTTCCCCAAATCCTTCAACGATTTTCGACAATAACAGGTGTGTCTTTGTCAAGAAATCACTTTGGAGATGCGATGCCATTCAAGGTACAATTTAATTTTGATATTCCCATATTTGAAGTTCAAATCATGTGGATGGTTTGGAAAAATGGTTAAATTTTCTAGAAGGTCATTTCTCTGTTCACAATTTTTCCAACAGATAAAAAATCATCTGTGTGCTCCTTAAGGCTCTCCCCCATGTCAAACATTGATGGGAAACTTATTGGGAGCAAATTTCCACAAAGGAGTATGGAATATTTGGGTTCGATCGCACTTCATAGTTTTTTATGGATGTGATAAAGGAGAAACATTACCCTGTAGGAAACTATGATTACCAATACATGAGATGGACCACACTGCATCAAGAGAGGGGCCAAACAATGTCATATTTCACAAATATCTTCCATACCTCATGCACCAAGATGGTTGTCAAAGGCTTTGATCGATACCTGGTTCTAAAATATCTTGGGGCTCTACACAAGTACATCCAAACCGAAATGGAATTTATGGACATTTCATCACTGGGAGCCGCTTATCGATATGATTTCAAAATCAACCATAAATTTAAGCAGAAGAACAAGTAGGAGTTTGGGTCTTAAAATCCACAAAAACCAAAGTATGGTAAAGAAAACCCTAACTCATAGAACAACCAACCTCAAGACAACCAGGCCAAGCCACAGGAAAGGAAGAGAAACGTGAATATGAAGAAAGACATGGGGAAGTGGTGCAACTTCTGTAGTAGCCGAATAATTTAACATCAATTAATTACACAAACATAACAGTAACTTCTACTTGATTTCAAAAAATTCAATAATTCCTTTTAATTTAGCACATACGCATGTTAAATTTATCAACGAATATTAATTTTATAACAGAATAAAACAAATACATAAATTTAAAATACCTTGGTCTGATGCTAACCCTCCGCTTTCCACTTGCCTTGTTGACCTTCCTGCTGCTGCCTTGCCCAGCTTGAAGCCACGGACCAACTCTGCACAAAACCGAGTTTCCACCCTGCCAACTAGGAAAACTACGTAGCTCCAGGATACCATATGGATATCCTGGCCCCCGTGCCCAAAACCCCCAACAAACCGATGCCCCCTGTACTAACCCTTCCCGACTACAGAACTCAAACTCCCCTGCACAATCTAAGAGAACCCTCCAAAAGTTTATCCCCGTATAATGGTAATCCCTTTCTTCGAAACCTCCTCCGCTCATATCCTCCTTCACCTCCCTTTCTCCTCATTTATTTCCTTATCCCTGCATTCATTCCCTTATCCCCATAGTTAATGCCCCTTATCCCATTATTCATTTTCCTTATCCGTTTATTAATGCCCCTTATCCCCTCCGTATACGTAATCTTTAATTTAACAATATAATTTATTAACCCCCTTTAATTATTTACTTAATTAATTAATGAGTCAATTAATAATTAATTAATCCTTGACAGTCATGAACAAGTAATTAATAATAATTAATTAGTTAATTTTATTTAAGAAATAATTATTGTTTAGCTAACTTTTAGGACAATTAGATTATTAAATTAATTATAATTAATAATCCTATACATCTATTTAAGCAGGGTCGTTACATACACCCACAGTTCAGGAAACTTCGTCCTGAAGTTAAGGTATCTTATGGTACAAAGGAAAATAAACATGGTTCACACATTCATAAAAAGTAACCGACATTATCAATAAGTAAGTCAAGAAAACTCATACATACTAGTGTATATGTACAGGAAATGCATGTGTAGCTAGTACATAGAAGTCTCGTGCATGTACTAATAATCAAAACTATCATCCTTTAGTAATTTATGTATGCATCCAATCCAGTCAGCAAGACTAGTCTTTTATAAAAGACAACAAACTAATCAATTGTTTGGGAAATCCTTTAATTACTATTATCCGGTTCAACAATTTTATTTAAACAACTGTGGTTTAGTTACGTAATAATGAATATTCATATATACACATTTCTCTTTTTGAAGGGAAAACATTAAATTCCACCATAAGACAAATCTCCATA
>SNQJ01S0049991.1:26417-40767 GCA_010110895.2 Picea sitchensis | reverse complement strand
TGTTATCACTGAAATTTCGTCCGCACATGGTTACAAGAACTCAGCATCGTCAAACAGTGATGAAGTCATCCATGGACCTGAATTAATACCAAATCATTCATAAAAGGGTCAAAAACTATACAAAGTAGTGAAAAATTGAAGAGCGCTATGCATACATTGGGCGCGTGTGCACATGCATGAAATAGAAATGCAAAAATCATGCATATGCGCACAATGCGCGACTGTTATCGCAAAAATCCATGCATCTGCTAAACGACGCATTTATGAGAGTGGTTGGCCTCCCACCCACTTATGGTTCAGCTCCCAAGATGATTTAACCGTCAAATCTGGACTGGATCCGAGGGTTGGTCAAAGACCTAGGAATGCCCTAATTGGCCTCTTTTCGCACTACAAAGTAGTTAAACAATAGCCCAAAGGAATGTTATAAAAAGGCCATGGATGCACCTCATTTTTCAAGGAATTCAAAGTAATGTTATGCTGCCTCTATTCTCTTGAGGACTCCATCCTTGTCAAGAGCATATTTGCACCATTTCATTAGACAATCCATCTCACCCATTGAGTGGATTTGTAAAGAGTTCTTTCATCATTTTCCATTTTTCTTTGTTGTAAGAAGAGCTAGCTAGTGGGGGTCCAAGAGCCCTCCCTTAGAGGAAGAAGGGACTCATAGTCCCCTTTCTTTTTGGTGTATTGTTTCACTAATAGATTAGCCTCAACATTGGTGACATGGGTCTTATGGTTCTTTTTGTTTCTATGTCCCTATGCTCATGAATTTAGTTGTTATTGCATTTCTTAGTTTAATTCTTAATTGTAGTCTTTTATTTTCTTTCCCTAACTCTTTTCCTTGTAGCTGTCCTGCTCAACAGACCCAACTTAGCTTGCAAGCACCTCTATTTTGCTCACTAAGGTGACGAAAGAGGCGCAACACCCATTCCACTTATCGGTCGTGAAGTAATGCATGCCATGGATCTAAGGCTATTCAGGATCTCCCCTCACCATTGGATATACATCATTTTCATTCAACGTTGACCTAATCTGGGAGAGAAAAGGTGTTAAATAGTCAGAAAATTCAAATTCTGAACTCGTGAAGTAATGTGGACTGTGCATATAAGGATCCTTCAGGACACTTCTCAACCGTTAGATCAATCCTAGTGAAAGGATAACGTAAATTACTAGGGAGAAGTCCTACTCTGGGAGGTTCGACATGCTAGTGAACGAGAATATTGTTAGACCATCGAAGGCCAGATTGACGTGGCATGATGATGTAACCTAGGGTGACGTGGAACCATAGTAGGTGTTCCACATGTCACCATAATTTGTGAATTTCACAGAACTTATGTGTCAAATAGACTTTGACACGTGTCACCAATTGATTGGGCCACATATCACCCTTGTCTTCTGCCAAATGTCTTTCATTGGATCTAATTCATGGTTAGTTTGACTTTGACCTACTCCAGGGGAAAAAGAGTTTTAAATGGATTTAACCCAGAAACATCGAAGTCGAGAAGAGACGAGCACTGTCGATCCAAAGAATCTTTTGGGTCTCTCTTGACCATTCGATATAGACTGTGGTCAGTCCGATGTTGACCACTCCGGAAATAAAAATGAAATTACACATCCAAACCCCCAAAAATTGAAGTTGAGAAGAAATGAAGGTGGTAGATCTGGGGATCTACGTGGACCTGCCTATATAGTGGGATAAAATTTTATTGGGAGGTTTCTTGTAGTATTTCAGACTTCGGATCTCCATGAAATTTCTTACGTAGGAGAGGCTGGAGGCTCCCGGAGGCTGTCAGTTCAGAGTGACGTGGTGTTGGCATGGAATTGATCAGAACAAGATCCTTATCAGGTTACCAACAAAAGGTACTGTGTAGTCTAGAGTGCTAGAATTTTCATCTCCTTCGAAGAGAAGAGGTCTCACCTGAAGTGCAACCAAGATAGAAGGATAGGGAAGGGAAAGGAGAATACTTAGGTGGGTTCACAGAACCTTCAAGATTCACCATGATATTGCACAAGAAAATCTAAGTACAGAACAAATCTGAGCTCATACATGTAGGAACTAAAATGACTTAGGTTGCGAAAAGAATTCATACACAGAAACATCATATGGAAATTATGAAGCATAAAGAAGTATTGTAAAGATACAATACATAAGTATAAACATAGAATGATGCAACATATTTAAAATTTTTGGATCCTTCTTTATATATTATCATCATATCTTATCAGATAGAATCCTCAAAGATATAAATTAATTCTCTGTTACAAACTTCTGGTTATGGAACCATGTCGCAGAGCTCTATTTACCCAAAATTGTATAAAGATTACATTTACAGAACTAAAACCAAACTTATCAACAAAAACAACAACCCGAACAGAATAAGGTGAGAACCATCTTATAATTGTATTCATCCCATATATATAAGTTGATTAGATCCATATACCTTTGGGATCGCATGCTTTCTTGTTTTGTTGCAATTGCTTTTGCCTTGTTGGCATTGTGTTGTCCTTTTTCGCAACCAATTTCTCTTACTTTTCCTCACTCTATTTTCCAACTTATTTTATACCTTGCGAAACTCATGTTAAACCAAAACTGGGACTGTGGTCCTTCTTGCGCAATATTCCAATCCAAAAACGAAGGCCCCAATAGGCTCTGAACACAATCCTTGACTCTCCCTCGAGTCAAGTACTCAGCTCTTTCATAGCTTCCAGGAGAAACTGTTGATTTCCATTGTCCTTCTTTTCCTCTTTATTGTCCTCTTTTGATTTTGATTTCTCTTTCGCTTCCTCTTCAAACGAAGGGCCCAACTCTGGGACCAACTCCAAGGCCCTCTTCTTGACTTTCTGAAAGCTCCCAAATTTATCCTGCCATTTCCTGGTAAGGAGTGAGGCCTCGACGAAAAACTGTTTGGTCGCTTTTGTGATACATTCCTTGGGCTTGGATGTGACCAAAGAGTTCCATTCAGAGTCTGTTGTTACATCAACTTGATGGATTCTCATGTAAACTGTCTAAATGATAGGTCAAAAGTCATGTATCTCCTTCTTAGATATAGATTGTGCCACAAATAGAGCATTTAACTCATTGTCCACTTGTTGAATTTGATAGAACTTTTGTTGTTGCTCCAACGGATCCATTTTAGTTGTAACTTCCTCATTCAACAACTGGATTCTAGCATGCACGTCCTCTAGAGTCTGGTTGCACGTAGTGATGATGCCCATCCAATCGCTGACTTCTATGAAAATATTCGTTCACTCAGTTGTATGCTTGTGTAGTGTTTCTCAAGCATTTTTGCCTTCTAGCACTATTTTCTCCATCTCTCCTGTAGCTTCTGAAGATGCTTCTCTACTTCTTGTTGATTCTGTCGCAAATTCACTTCCACATGCTTGACACGAATAGCCTAGTGTGACCATGCTCCTTGGTGAAATTTGATCTGATGCACTAACTCTCCTACACCATTGGCTTCTGGTAGTTGGGGTATGACCTTCAATATTTTCGGAAAAGCTTCAGTAAGCCTTTCCTGAACTCTTTCTAGTTTTTCCTCCACTTGGATCTTGGCGTTTGCTTCCTATTTTTTGCACGCTTGTGCAAGGAGCGCTTCCTCCCTTGTGAAATATGCATACCTTTTGGCCTGCTGGATCCTCTGCTCCAGTTTATCAGTTGAGGCTCTGATCATTCCAAATAGTTGCATTGTTGGTCACTTGTTGGCATAGGGGCAGACCCAAGGTTCAACTCCAAGATTGCACCAACAAGCCCTAGCTACTGGCCCTTACGGAAACACCTGTGAAGCAAATGTAGTCTCACCTGAAGAAGCTATGAGGGGGTTGCAGGACAAAGATGTCTACAACCAGGGGAATATCAAGTGGATCTATTACAACAACAACACAACATGCATCTATCACTTATAAAGACAGATAGACCCTGCAAAGTTATAGATACGATCTAATAAACCAATGCAAATAAAAATATAACAGTGATAGAGCTCAAAGCATCAACCACACACACAACACAAGATATACATGGTTCACCCTCTCTTTTCGGCTACGTCCACAGAACTGTTCTTATGATTTATTAAGATAAAGCCTACAGTTATTATCTGCGCTCTCCGCCAACAGATCTTATTTCTTATTTCTCTTTCTCTCCCCTTCCTGTGCACCCAACTGCAGGACTTGACCTTCGCACACATCTGAAGATATTACAATACTTGAAGGCTTTCTCTCTCTCAACACTTCTCTCTCTCAATACAATGATCTCTCACATAATACTATAGCTAGATCAACAACAATATCATACCGACTAGACCCAGGTCCTCTCGACCCTTATTTATACATTACAATACCTCATCGAAAGCCTTAGGTTGAAACCTAGGTGCCAAACCCCTAGATACCAAAACACTAGGTGTCTAAAACCCTAGGTCAATTTGACCTGCTTTTTTTGGGCTTCACCGGCCTATCTTTCCTTCCTTCTCGTGTGGTGCTCCAAAGCATCCAATGGTGGATTTTTACCACTTTCTAAGTTTTCCTTGATCCATCTTCCTTCTTGATCTGTCAACCTTGACCTTCTCATCCAACAACTTTCTTTTCCATACTTCTCTTCATATTTTCTTCTCTTTTTATCACTTCGACCCAGTGACAGTCACTGTGTCTCACGCGAAGTTCACTTTTCAGCTTTTCGTCCTTGTTCTTCACCTCCTTCCATAACCAAGGGCCAACAGGCCCCCAACACTCACCTGTGACTCGTCCCGAAGCACTTCAGATCTGATTCCTCTATTTTTCTTTGTCCTTAGACTACATAGTGCAGCCTTTGCTTCTTCTTGATACCTCCTCTCCCTCCTTGTGTAGACTATCGTTTCTACGTCTAGTACCCAGTTTTAACTACACCTGGTACCTGGACCCTTTTTCTCATTCTTTTATTGAGAGCTATGAGGTAGCTGGTTGTCATAGTACAACTTCAACCCACTCCCATTCACCAATCCTTCCTTCTACTCTCCATTCAATGTCTTCAACTTCGCAGCTCCTCCTTCTATCACATAGGCGATCTCATATGGTTTGAGTCAATGCGTTCTGAACTTCCCAGGGTGTTTCAGGAATTTACTGTCATACACAAGTACTAAGTAACCTTATTTGAATTCATTCTTCTTGATGTGCCTTTCGTGATAGGCCTTCTCTCGTTCCTTCTGAACCTGTTGATGGAATCCTACAATGAATTTGTCGTCTTCCAATTCAACCAACTGTGAAAACCTATCGCGAACAACTCTAGTATCATCCATGTCTGTAAATGTAGAAATTCTTAAGATTGCCACCAAGTATTCCATCAGGACAACAACTTCAATACCATAAACCAACTTGAAATGGGTCTGCATTGTTAATTTCTTGCAAGTGGTTCTATAGGCCCATAGTACTGCAGTTACTCTTAAATCCCAGACATCCCTATTCACACTCCAAATTTTCGTTAGTGCTATCACCAATATCTTGTTGAAAGCTTCAACAGTTCCATTTTCTTGTGGATGGTAAGGTGTACTCTTCTAATGGTGGACTGCAAATTCCTTAGTCAAGGCTTCAACTGTCTTATTGATAAAGTGTGTACCTTGATCACTCATAAGGTTCTTGGGGCATTCAAACCTGGTTATTATGTCATCAAATATAAAACGTCCAGTTGCATTTGCACTATAGTCCTTGACTTCTCTAGCTTCGGCCCATCTGGTTAAGTATTCATTCGCAGTAATGATATACCTTGCTCCTGTGCACTTTCCTGGTGGGTTTATAGGTCCCATGAAGTCAATATCCCACTTTTCAAATGCTTGTAGGGTCATTTGTGGTGCTAATGGAATTTCATCGCATATGGATGGTTTCCCAACTCTCTGACATACATCATAGGCTCTAGCATAATCTTTTGCATCTCTGTGTAAGGTATGCCACCAAAGGCCAACTCGCAAAAACTTTTGCACAGTTGCTTTCCCTGCATAATTTCCTCCTGCGATGCCTTCATGAGCTTCTGTGAGGATCAATGGTCACTTTATATCTATAACACATCTCCTTAGTATCTCATCAGGTCCCATCTTGTACATCTGACCGACTATAATTGAAAAGTCTACAACGTGCACCACTAATTGTTTCTTCTGGGGAATCGTGTACTCACTAAGTGCCATTCCTATTGACAGGAACTAGACTATGTCTAGGAAGTGGCCTTCAATCTTTATAATGGCGAGCAGTTGTGCAGCCGATAGTGTATCCTCCAAACTGGTGGGTTCTTCACCATGTTCCAACCTCAACAAGTGGTCAGGGCCCTTGTTCATTCTTCCTGGCTTAACTATGATTTCAAAATCATATTCTTGAAACAACACAAGCCATATGCATATCCATCCCCCCAACACTGGCTTTTTGACTAGGTACTTCAGTGCAGAGTGATCTTTGAACATTTTAAAGTGTCCTCCCAATAAATAGTGGCAGAATTTTTGCAACATATACACCATGGCTAATCCTTCTCTCTCGGTAGTGGTGTAATTATTTTCAGTTGTAGATAGCTTCCTGCTAGAAAAAGATAATAGATTGTCGATATCCCCTTCTCTGGGTTGTGCCAGTACTTCTCCTAATGAAATAGAACACACATCGACATGCACGTGAATCTCTTTGCTCCAATCTGGAAAAACCAGAATAGGTGCAGTAACCATCTTTTGTTTCAGTGTGTCGAAGCTCGTCTGGCATTCTTTTGTCCATCTAAACTGATAGTATTTCTTCAATAGCTTCTTCATTGGTGTTCTGATTTGGGCATATCCTTTAATGAATTTCCTGTAATAGTCAGTATGTCTTAGCACAGTGCGCAGTTGTTTGACTAAAGTAGGAGGCGACAAGTCAACTATAATTGCATTTTTTTATGGATCAACCAGCAATCCTTGCTTGCATACAATATGACCTAATAGTACTCCAAATGGTGAGAAGAATACGCACTTCTTCAGATTTAAAGCAATTTGACATTGCCTCCACTTATCCAGCATTAGTCTTAGGAATTCAATATGGTTTTTCAACAAACTAAACATAGTCCAGTCATCAAAATATGCTTCTAAACATTTATGATAAAATTATTTGAACACTTCAACCACCACCTTGGAAAAGATGGTTGGGGCATTCTTCAGTCCAAATGGCATCACTATATATTGGTAGGATACCCATTCCATGGAAAACTTGGTCTTGTGGTGGTCCTCCTTGGTAATCCAGATATGATGGTATCTTGAAAATCCATCTCTAAAAGAATATACCTCCTGGCCTCCCACATTGTCTAAAACTTCGTCAATGAATGGTGTAGGGAAAGGGTCATGCAGAGAGGCATCATTCAACTTCCTGAGATGCACACATATCCTAATTTCTCTTGTCTTCTTGTCTTACATGACCATAGGGAAAATCCACTCCGACTCTTCGACAGGTTCAATAATCCCTGCTTCCAGCATTCTGTCGAGCTCAATCTTCACTTTTTCCTTATATTTCGGGTTCAATCTGTAGGGTCTTTGCTTGACTGGCTTCACACCTGGTTTCAAAGGGATACTCATATCTCCCATAGGACCTTTGATACCCTTCATATCAGTGAAATTGGTCATAAACAAGTCCTGATACTCGTGCAGTAACTCTGTAATCTTGTCAATGGTAGCAACATCCCAATAATCTCCAACATTGGAAATATTTAGTGTCTCCTCTGTCCTAATGTTGAATTTTTTAATCTTGATTGGATGACCAATAAATGGTAGCTCAACTCCCAGTCCTTCCACATTTCTTTGGCCTTCTATTTCTGTGATGTTCACCTTCCTGGGATCATCATCGTCATCGACATTAATGTTATAACATCTCTACAATTTCTAGAGAGGCACAGTCCATTCGTCCTCTTCTTATTCCATAGGGAGGCTATATGTCTCCTCAAATACCTTATTTCTCACAATCTGTAATGCTTGGTATACTGAAGGATATTCACTTTCAAATAAATGGTAGTTACAAAATTATGAATCATACCTTCCCAATCTGTAGTGAGGAGGCACAGTTTCGCTTGAAGGTACCAGTTGATGGGGGTCGTGTTCAGTGCGTTGATGAATCTGTGCACCCATTGTTCTCATGGAATGTCACTACATGCCTCTTCACAGCTTCGCACATGGTATTTTGGGAAATTTCGACCAGTGTAACTTACTTCACAACTTATGAATTGTGCTGAGAATTGTGTTGTCATTAAAGTTCAGCATTGTGTCTAGTCTGTAATATTGTTTTTATGTGTCCCTCACCATCTTTCTGGTGTATCTTTCAGGGCCTCATTCATGGCCAACAGTCTCTGTTGTGTTGGTACATTTTCTTCAAAGTCTGATAGGAAGTCTTCTAAAGGATTCAGACCATCAAATGTGGGTAAGTTACTCATTGTTGTGTCGATCCAACGAACTTCTCTGGTTAATCTAGCACATATTCTGGTAGATACTTCATACATATGGTTCTTCTAGTTCTCCAGTGCTTCTTATGAATCTGATGAACAGGCGTTGTCACTTCACCAACTCAGATTTTGATCGGCTGTAGGGTTGATGTAATCTTCCTGTTTGGCTATTAGTTTGTAGATGTTTTCCAATTCGTATGTGTGATCTTCTTCTTTGATGGGCTCTATGTATCATGGACCTTCATATGGATCTAAGGGTGCAATGACCTGAAGGCGATCTCTTTCAAAGTTCATACGTCTTTTCTTCATATCAACTACATTGGAAATTTTAAAGGCCCAATTGATTCCTAACAACGCAGGGTAAGGGAAAATGTCATCGACTATCTCAATTACCTCAAAATATGCAAATGTTCTTACCCCGTCGATGTCGACAGGGACATGCTCCAATCATCCAAATGGGTAGACAACTTTCTGATTAGCCATCCTAAGTCTGATAGGGGAATAGATCAACCTCGGTTTTCCCATTAGTGCCCAAGTTTGCTTCATCATGACATTGACCTCCGACCCTAATTTGAGGACCACATAGCATATATCATATTCTCCTATCTGAAAATTCAAGTGTAATTCTTTATGTGTCCTTCTCTTCTTACCAATTTGGTGTACTACCTGATTCAGTAAAGGGTTTATCTTTCCTATCTCGTACTGTCTGATTAAGTTCTGTAGCTCTTGCACAACATTTTCATCCTGAATCAACTTAATACAGGTGTATAAAAATTCAATGAGCTTACTTACCTCTTTTCATTCTTTTGGAAAAACCGACTGATCAAATTCTCAAGGCATCCCATATTATCGTATTTCTTGGCATGTCTTTGAGGAAGAACCTTGACCTGCTTTGAACTCTTGCCTTGCTTCCTCAAATATTTGTCTTTCTTTCTTCGCATCAAAATTTTGGGTCTTCTCTACAGCTTTCCTGATACCTAAGTCTTCTGCGATATTTCCTTAGGTCATTCTATCTTCTCTTGTAGCAACACCTCCTCGAGTGATAATAGCGACTCGAGGGTCTTCTCCATGAGGCTCAGCATAGATCAATTTCACTTACGGGTTCTACTGAGGTCCTCGTCTTTCCTGAAGCTTCGCTAGAAGCATAGGACAGTCCTCAATGACATTCTCGAAGGAGTTGCAATAACTGCAAGTGGTACAAGGGTTCTGACAGTCCCTTGCTAGATGCTTGGGCTATGCACAGTTATAACAGATTATTTGTCCTTGTCCTTGGCCCATTCCTCCTCCTCGTCCTCATCCTATGAATCCACCATGAGGATTGAAGTTTCCTCTTCCTGGAGAGTTATATTGCGTAGTGTTTCCTTCCTGATGTACTTCTCTTTGGATATTATATATATCTCTCAATATTTCATGCATGAGATCATAATCTCTACAATCTCTATCATCATGCCCTACTGATTTGCAGAATGTGCAGTACAAGTTTGTGGGTGTCTGAACATATTTCTTCATGTAATAGCACTCACCGAGGCGATGTCGATTTCTTCATACTTCGCACCAAGGTAAGGTGACTTGCTTCAAGGGGCTCAAAGCTCTAGAAGCTAAGTATTCATTGAATAGAGGACAATGTTCCTTGTCATGACCTTCTGATATGCATATGACACACCATATGTCTTCTCTTTTGTCTTTTCCCTTGTCTTTCTTCATGTCTTCGACCCGTAGAGAAAAACTAGTTAGCTGACACAAGATCTGAATCATACTTGAGCTGGATTCTCCCATAAGGGATGATTCAAGCTTCATAGTGATCTCCAGTGCCTCAGACTGTGAAGAAATCTTATGCTACATCAAGGGAAATATTATGTGTGGTAATAGGGTAGCAATGAACCATTCTTTTTCCTGCTCATCTGGGATCTTAAAAGTCAATCGGCCTGTTAGGGTCTTGAATCTCTGATCGAACTCCCAAACAGGTTCAACTACTTTCTGCTTGATATCTTTTAGCTCTGTAATACATTGGGACTCAGACTTAGGTTTCTTAAACTCTGCAATCAATGCATTCTTGATTTCATTCAGTGGATTAGGTTGTGCCAGTCCTTGGACAGTCTTCATGTACCAACTCAACGCCCAATCCCTCAGTGTAGTGCTAAACTGGTTTCTTTTAACAACTTCAACAGTAACATTCTTAATGTTCCATACGGCCTCACACAGGAACCAATGTTGTTCAAGATCTTCATATCCATCAAATCTAAAGATAGGGAGCCTCATCTCATTTGCCATGGAGCTGCCTAGGTTTCCTGTCTGAGTAGATTTTGAACTGTTATTAATAGTACTCTGTGGACTCTGGTGATTCTGACTATTCTGATTAGTTAGCACTATTGAGGCAATATGAGGGTTAATAGTACTTACTTTAGTGGTCTACACAGTTCCTGAGGTTTATGGCTCATTCCGACGAAGTTCTTCAGCATCCCCTTCTTCTGCTCTAGTGGGTTCTGAATGTTCTTGCTCTGTCAAATCTGCCTCTTCTCCACTGTAGAAACCCTCTTCCCCGTATTTTTTCTTAAACGAGTTCTCAAGATGAACCCCTCATAATACTCTCCCACTGCGTGTATGTCCAACTTTTGTGTCATTGTCCTTGTCTGAATTCTTGAATATTAGCCTCTTCAAATCTTCTCGATCTACTGTATCTTCAAGATGTTCTTCTCATGCAACAACATATTGAGTCTCAACTTCAGGAATTGTAAACATTTTCCGATGGGTCCTTTAAAGAAATATATTTTAGCTTGGTTTTATGAATCTACTCTATCAACAACAAACTCGGTGATATACCCTCCAATGGTACTATCAAGCCAGTGATCTACTTCTCTAGATACAACATTATCAACCCTTTTGACCTTCTGGATCAACACCGATGTCCAAACCATAGGAGTTCTAGATATGATCTCGAACTGGGTATCAGCTAATCTAGCTAGCCACTCATACAACACTTGATGGATTCCCCCAAACAATATCTCATGTATATCTGTAAAAATGTACTTCTCCAAACAATCCTCTAAACTAAGATTAGGGTTCTTGTTCTGGGCTTCAGCAAAGTCCTTTTCTTGATCCTCTATCCACTTTTGAATTTGTGTCTTCGATGGGAACCACCTTGACATTCCCTTACAAAGATTCTTGTCCTGGAAACGAAACCATTTGTTGGCACAGGGGTAGACCCAGGGTTTAGCTCCAAGAGTGCACCAACAAGTCCTAGCTATTGTCCCTTTTGGAAACACCTGTGAAGAAGACACAGTCTCACCTGAAGAAGCTAAGAGGGGCTTCCAGGACAGAGATGTCTACAACCAGGGGAATATCAAGTGGATCTATTACAACAACAACACAACATGGATCTACCACTTATCAAGCCAGATCTACCCTACACAGTTATAGATCTGATCTAAAATCTGATCTAATACACCAATGCAAATAACAATATTATAGTGACATAGATCAAATAATCAACCACACACACAACACACGATGTACGTGGTTTACTCTCTCTTTTGGCCTACGTCCACAGAACTATGCTTATGATTTATTATGATAAATCCTACAGTTCTTATCTATGCTCTTTGCCAGCAGATCTTCTTTCTTCTCTCTCTTTCTCTCCCCTTCCTATGCACCCAACTGCAGGACTTGACCTTTGCACACATCTGAAGATCTTACAATACATGAATTTATTCTCTCTCTCAACACTTCTCTCTCTCAATACAATGATCTCTCACACAATACTATAGCTACATCAACAAAACTATTGTACTGACCCGATCCAGGTCCTCGTGACTCTTATTTATACATTACAATACCTCACCGATAGCCTTAGGTCGAAACCTAGGTGCCAAAACCCTAGATACCAAAACCCTAGGTGTCTAAAACCCTAGGACAATTTGATCCTCTTTTTTCGGGCTTCACCGGCCTATCTTTCCTTCCTTCTCGCACGGTGCTCCAAAGCATCCAATAGTGGATTTTTCTTACTTTCTGAGTTGTCCTCGATCCATCTTCCTTGTTGATCTATCAACCTTGACCTTCTCGTCCAATGGATTTCTTTTTCGTACTTCGTTTCATCTTTTCTTCTCTTTTGCTCACTTCGACCCAGTGACAGTCATTGTGTCTCCCGCAAAGTTCACTTTTCACCTTTTCTTCCTTGTTCTTCACTTCCTTCCATAACCAAGGGCCAACACCACTATGCAAGGTCAATAGATGAAGGGGTGGTGTCCCTGGGTGCTCGGATCTACAGTGGAAGTCCATTGTCTGTTGAATGTTTTGAGGGAGTCTCTACCTCCTCCTCTCCTATGGATGGTCCTAGCATAATCCTCAACCTCAACGTTGATGTCCAGAGTGTTAGAACCTTTTTTCTATCCAGGGAGAGTTGCAACAACTCTGCACACTACTGAGGGTTTTGGAGAACTAGCTCCATCTACTCTTGTGATGATGTTGTGTTTTTCCCTAAAGTTGTCTTTGGTTCCTTCTAAACCTCTGGTAGCTCTGCCTCTTTACGTGCCTCTTCTTCCAAAGTTGTGCTTCCCATGGAACCCTCAACCTTGGTCATTGAGAAAATGTGTTGGGGACTTTGCACTTGTGTATTTTCCACCATTTGCATTTTCATTGAGGATGGAGTGTCCTTATGCTACACAAAAGGTACGATCTTTTGGTCCTAGACTTCAAGGTTCAGGATAATCATTTGCAGTCTCTACTCAGGTACTTTTGGATTTGGACCAGGAAGTTCTGGTCTCTGCTCGGGTAAATCTAGGTTTTTTTCTGGGAGTTCTGGCCTCTTCGCAGGTAGCTTTGGGGGATCGAGATGCATGGGCTCTGGATTAGTGATTTGGGATGGATTGTTCATTTCTGGACATGGCAACTGGGGTTTTGGTGGTGATGGAGGGTTCTCAGTGATGATGATGGATGGATTGGTGTTAGGCTCAGGGTTATCCTGGAAATGTATGATGGGGGCTTCTCAAGCCACTGCGTGGGTGCGAGGGACGGTGGATGAGATGGGTTGGCATATCAGAACCTTACTCAGCGAGGAACCCGTTTTGATTTTCTTAGCCACTGGTTCTGTAATGAACACAATTCTAATAATTTCGTTGATATCTTTACCTCTCAGCACAACCTGATCTAGCAGTTGCGAGAACATTGACAGTGTCCTCTTCTTACACTCTAATGGATGTGTCTTCTCCTCTTCTTTGGATTTCATCTGTGTCAAATATTCTTTCTTCTGTGGCTCTGGGAGTGAACTTGGTCCTACCCTTGCTTATTTACCTTTAGTCTTCATCATCTCAGCAGGAAAAACATAGTGCATCCCCGACTTACGCAGGTTGCGTTTGAATCTGGGCCATGACATTACCTCCTTGTCGAAGGCCTCATCATCCAAGTAGAACATAATCATTTGTGATTGGAATTCCTCCTTGTGGGGATACCTCAGCAACACAAAAATATGGTTTTGGTTCATGTTGAAGGATATGTTCATCGTATTGCAGTTGAGGAGCTCCCGTGGAATGTATAACCTTTGTGTTGCGTCAATAAGCCCGTTATACCACTTGGAGAATGTTGTGTTGTTGAAGGTTGTATTCTCTGAGTCCTCCCTTGAATGCTAGGGATCAAACATTTTTTCTAGGTGCCCCTTGTCTGCTAGCACCAATGGTCTTCCAAGAGGTGGCATCCACTTGAGCATTGCAAAATAAAGCAACAAGTATCCATATGTTAATGTGCCTCCCTTCTCCTGGGCTTCTTCGCAAGCTACAACTAGTTCCTCCAATAGGTAGCTACACCAGTTTAAGATAGTGCCATTGGCGCAAAAATATGCAATTGATAATGCGTCCAGTGTGCATTCTCCCTTTTAGTAAGACCTCATGAATTTTCTAGCTATGATGTAACAACCAATCTTGACCATCTCGGGTAGTATGGCATCGATCTTGGTTGTGCTCCACC